>JACEIK010005117.1:102406-117586 GCA_018107945.1 Datura stramonium | reverse complement strand
ATCGACCGCCTCCGTTTGCTCCCAAATTTTTGCTGTGCGCAGTCTGCAAGGCCTGGCGACGAGCACCCTATCATTTCGTTTGATCAGCATCACTATTTTTCAAATAAATGAGAATTTACGATTTTCGCGATTTTCGCGATTTTCGGTGTATGTTAGCCTTCGGATTTCTGGAGATTTGATCGACCTTCTCCGTTTGGCCCCAAATTTTTGCTGTGGGTAGCCTGCAAGGCCTGGTGACGGGCGCCCTATCACTTTATTTGATCAGCATAACTATTTTTCGCATAAATGAGAATTTATGATTTTTGCGATTTTCGGTGTATGTTAGCCCACTGATTTCTTGAGAATTGATTGACCGCCTCCGTTCGGCCCCAAATTTTGGCTGTGCGCAGCCTGCGGGGCCCGGTGATGAGAGCCCTATCATTTCATTTGATCGACATCACTATTTTTTGCATAAATGAGAATTTACCATTTTCCCGATTTTCGGTGTATGTTAGCCCACGAATTTCTCGAGATTTGATCGACCGTCTCCGTTTGGCCCCAAATTTTTGCTGTGGGCAGCTTACAAGGCCTGGTGACGGGCGCCCTATCACTTTATTTGATCGGCATAACTATTTTTCGAATAAATGAGAATTTACGATTTTCGCGATTTTCGATGTATGTGATTTTCGCGATTTCTGTATACAGCCTCACGGATTTCTGGAGATTTTATCGACCGCCTCCGTTTGGTCCCAAATTTTTGCTGTGCGCAGTCTGCAAGGCCTGGTGACAAGCGCCCTATCATTTCATTTTATCAGCATCACTATTTTTCGCATAAATAAGAATTTATTTATTTTTTGTGGATTTTCTGTATGTTAGCCTACGATTTCGAGATTTGGTTGACTGTCTCTGCTTTGACCTAAAATTTTAGCTGCGCGTAGCCTGAAAGGCCTGGTGACGAGCGCCCTATCATTTGATTTGATCGGCATAACTATTTTTCTCCTAAATGAGAATTCTTACGATTTTCTAATTCTCGGTGTATGTTAGAAAACATGTATGCATGCTAATACATGAGAGTAACTGAGGGATATGGAACTGAGTAGAACACTAAGGAGGAAACTATTACCTCAAACTAAAGCTGAATCGAAGGAAATATGTGACGATACTTGTCCATCATGTCTACTTTGGCTTCCTAAGTAGCTCCCTCCACAAATTGATTCCCTTCAAAGGACTTTCACCTAAGCGACTTCCTTATTTCTTAACTTATGAACCCGACTACACATCCCATATAGTTTAAGTAATAAAGAGTACTTAGATAAAAAGAAGTGTTATGAGGTATTTGAGTCACTCTCTACCGTTTGCATTTAAGATTGACGTCGACCGTTGTAGAACAAAAATTCTACAAAAGTTATTGCAAATTTCTTTCTTAAAATTTCGTGGAATTTGGGTCAAATATCTTAAAGCTTTTATCTAAATATATAAGAATTTATGGGTTTCCTACAACCTATCAAATTGAAGTTCCATGAGTCTTGTTTTTTAGCACATTAAAAATCGTCCATCAATTCGACTTGGTATAGAGAGATATTTTTGTTTTTTCAAGGAGATCAAGGCAAGTAGGTATGTCAAAGTAGGGCAGCCTATGGAAGGCTATATAAAGCCATTTTGGTTGGTGGGTTTCCATCTAATTTCAATTATGGAATTTTCACGAAGGGGAGGCTCTCTCAAGGTCTTTCCATGGTTTTTGAAGGTTTGAAGCTCAAGCTTAAGTCAAGTGAGTTTTGGTGTCGTAAAGCTAGAATCCGCCGTAGAACTCGTGGTAGTACAGCATTTCCAATCTTCTTGAATTTGTTTCGTGAAGATTTGTTAGAAAGCTTTATTCCATGTTGATTATTGTGTTCTAAGTTTGTTTTTGATGTTGTTTTTGATGGTAGGTTGCCACCTTATCTTTCTTACCATCGACTTCTTAAAGAACTAGCCGGTACATATTGTTTCATGTTGTTTTTCTTGTCATTTCTTTTGTAGTAGCTTTGTTGATGGTTGTTTAGCTGCCGTTAGTAAGTGTCTTGGTGAGCTTAAGTAGTGAGTCAGTTGTATTGCATTCATTGGACTTGGAAGGTATGGTTAGGGTCGCTTTTCCCTCTTTTCAAGATGATATCCACAGCGTTTGAGCTAAAGGCGGTTTCCAAAATGTGGATGCTTTTAGTGTCTTGAAAACGTGTTGGTATACTCATGGTTGAGCTAATGCTTGTGTATTATATGGGTACTTTTTTCTTAAGGTTGCTAGATTCATGTGTCACTTGGCAGGTCGTCGAGCCGAACAACCCTTAAAATTGATTTTTGTCAAGTGTCAATGATGTCGGTTGTAAGTTGGTTGGGGGGATTCCTATGTTCTTTATATGTGAGTATTGATTATGAATTTTGTTAATATGTGCATGTGTGTGTGTGTTGAGACCCTTGAGAATATCAGTGGATACTCCTATTAAGAGTATGTCTTGCTATGGGTTTGAGTCCAAGGGGTAGAACAATTGGCCTATGGTGGGGTTGGGGCTACTCACCAATAGGAACGTTTCTAAGACATGCAAGACCTATGGGGAGGTGTATTCCTCCAAGAGACATATATGTCTATTCTGAGCCTTCCTAGGATCGCGATTGGCTCTTCCGGATGGATGGAGCTCGCTAATTGTGTGCGCTTGAGAGATGGCCCAATACTACTTATTGATGATGTTGATTGGACGGGTGTTTACTTTTGATTTTCTTGGTATTATATTTTGATTGTTGCATCTCAAGTATCTATTATCCGGAGAGTAGTGGATGCTAGATGTTGGTTGGTGTTAGTTGAGGTCGTTGAGAGGTCTAGAGGTGGTGACAAGTAAGCTATGTAGGCTATAGTAGTGGATGCTAGATGTTGGTTGGTGTTATTTTGAGGTCTTTGAGAGGTATAGAGGTGGGGACAAGTAAGCTATGGTGGCTAGGTGCCACTTGTTGTTGCCTACTTAGTGCTTTGGTTACAAGTAAGCTATGTAGGCCGTGCCACTTCTTTGCTGTTACTTGTTTTAGACTTGCGGTATTATGGGGGCAAATAGGTTCTGTTTATGCAATTTGCTTATACTTTTATTGGGCTTATGGGGATCTGTGTAGGTTCTACGTGTTTACTTAAGTTGAGTTTCTCCTTCTATGATATCCAAAGATATCTCTTGATCTCTAATCAAAGTATGGTATTTTTTTGCCTTACATACTTGGTACATTATTGTACTAACATCCAGGTCGGGAATTACGCTCATTCATACAAGTGATGGTGGGCCAATAGATCAATTTCTGCTGCTAAGTGGAGTTTAGCCGAGTGGGTACCCAACCGTAATAATTTTTAAAGGGCTAAGATAGACCCAGGAGTTTGAGGTTGGAGAACTGTAGAAAATCTGGAATTTTGCACCAAGATTTAGGATAGGTATGAATCGTGATGAGGGACTTATCACTCGTGACTCGAGTCGTTATGAATTCGGGAGTCGAGGTCATATCACGGTGGTCCTACGAGCCATGACGCATAGGTACGACTGCGGGTCGATTCTTAGTGGTACCAGAGTGAGTCATCACTGGTCATGGTGTAACACTGTGAGGATGCAACAACGAGCATGATGAGGAGTTGTGGTTAAGTCATGTTTGGTATGGCTGGATAGTACCACGATTGATAGTACGAATTCGTAGGATGGTACTACGAGTCATGGTATGCGAATGTACTAGGATCCATTAGATTGAAAAAGTGGCGAGGTGACCACAAGTCGTGACTTCATGGTACGACAGGTACGAGCTGTGGATGGGGCACATGTTTTTAGGGAAATTCTTCATTAAGAGAAAATTCAACTTTTCTACATCTTTGACCCTAAACCACGTCATTTTTGGAGGCTCGGGATATGGTCTTTTAAGGAGTAAAAATCGCTAAGTCTTATTTTGGAATTGGGCAAGAACTAGAGAAGGGAGTAGGAGGAGATTAAAGGGTTCTTTCTTCAATTCTTCAAGTTTGCACCTAGGATTTCTCAAGGGAGTTAGGAAGGCAATTCCAGGTATATGGGTTTTGAATGAGTAGTTTAGTCCCTACCCATACCCAATTTCTCCCTAATTCTATGTTTGAAGTTATCAAAACTTTATGGGTCTTTATCAAATTGCATGATTCTTTTTTGAAATTTGAAATGAGCTTGTTGTAGTATGCCGCACTTATGAATTTCAAGCTATTTGGGATGATTTTACTTGTGTACTCAATATTTTTATGATTTAACCCCTAAAAGTTTAGATGCCCAATTATGAAGAATTTTTTAAAAGTTCATTGGCCATGATGACTCAAGCAAGCATAATACGAATTTTGTCTTAAATTTTAAGCATGTCTTCAAGTATTCAACTACTCATATTATTATGATCATGTTTCCTATAAATTTAAGCATTTCATGTATGATTGAAACTATGGGCAATGTCCACATGTCACTTATGATTTATGAACTATGATTTTGACCGATTCACGGGCCCAATTCCATGGCTAGTATTACGAATTCTCGAGCATGATATGATTCTCACGATTAAACTAGACATGCATGTCATGTATGAATTTCTATGAGCACGTTGCATGTTTTGGGAGTAGTAGTTAACACCGAGTAGGTTCGGGGCCCAGGTTACGCCTCGAATCTCAGAACTATGTGCCACCGTAGGTTATGTTTGGGACCTCCTCAGTGGCTGTCCTCTATGCCCTACGGGGCCTTCATGAGTGATATCACGCCTTTCATGGTTCATACCCTTGGCAAGGTATTAACGCTTCCGACTAGGTTTATAGGTCGGGCTCCATGTGTGCTCATATGGGGTATGTCGATTGTAGAAATCTCCAATTGTTCCTCTTGGTTTAATGCATGTATTATTTATTCTTTTGGCTCAAGTTATGTTTTACGAAATGTTTTCTCACATGTTACGACTATGACAGGTTTACAAATATTTTGGAAATCTTGAGTTTTACGATATACTTACGATTTTAGTCTTATGATCATGATGTCCCCACTCCTATAACTTTTATGTTTTTAAGTATTTTTTTGCATACCTTACATACTCAATACCTTCCAAGTACTAACCCACATATTTTCAAGATCCGGTTTGCAGGTTCAGCATCGTTCCTAGCTTGCCCTCAATTATGCTCTCAGCTCTCAGTGGTGAGTCCTCATGATTCAAGGCTTCATGTTCGGACCTTGTTTATCTTTTGTTTTTAGAATGTTGGGATTAGTTGGGGTCTTGTCCCTTCAACCCGTCTATTATGATTAGAGGCTTTCAGATCTATTTGTAGTATTTCAGCCATTTACGTTTGGATCGAGTAATGTTGTTTCTTATATCTCAGGTTATGATTTTTAGTTAGTTCACGATTTTTTAGTTAAGTCTTCCGCCTTATGTGTATGAATTAGATATACTCTTATGCCATGGGTTGACTTAGAGTCTTTCGGGGCTCCTGATCCCGTGTCTACAATCCGGGTGTACTCTCGGGTCGTGACACCAAGTCATTCAGAGTTTCCAGAGATTGAGTTAGGGGTAGGTCGGGGCTATGTACCGATCCTTTGATTTACTGTTGTATTTGTAGAGGCTCATAGATATCTATGGGGTTAGGATGCTGTTGCAGGCCAGGTGGGCCTATTATATCCAGCAGCTGGTACAACTAGAAACATGATCCCACGAGTCGTACAATTCAATCGTGGTTTGGTAAGAACTTTGACATCTTCTGAAGTTTTCTTCAAGTATCTTGGTACGCCTTGTACCTTGCTCGTACGACTCATGACAACTTGTTGCATCATGAATTCTGCCAAGTCCTTAAAATCCCTGAAGCTTCCCATGGCTCCTGATATTGGTGGTAGGTAGATGCTACGATCCGTAGGTGCTACTTATACCAGGAGAGTTCTTGTGCAATAAACTCTGAAATATTCCACGACTCTAGTTATGACTCATAATGAGAGTCGTACTTTGCCTTTGTATTGTTCCATCCTTCTGAGCTTTTCCACGAGTCTCAGTACGACTCATAAAATCTAGGTACGGGTTGTACTGAGATCAGTATTTTACTGCTTTTTTGCACTTTTCTGCAACTTTTGCACAATTTTGCTTCAACACTTATTTTCCCTAAAAACAAAGTAAAAATACCTCATATCCGTATAAACATACCTAAGACCATGCTATTTTTCTAGTTTTAAGCATTGTAAGTGTTGTAAACTCACAACACATCAATCCACTACCTTCTTTTTCTTCAAGAGTTCCTTGATAAATTTTACGTATCCTGGCATTTGCACCAAAGCATCCACAAGAGGTATATTAATGGATAATTTGCCGAATATTTCTACAAACTTTCAAAATTGATATCCTCCTTCTTTTTGGCAAACCGCTGTGGATATGGTGGGGGAACTCTTACTTCATGCTCTTTGTCATTAGGGGACTTCTTGCCCGCATTCACATGGACATTATCTAGGGGAGTCAACTCAACATCTCCCTCATCCTTCCCTTCTTCATCATCACACACACTTGGTGATTTTGGCACCTCTTCGAACACATCGTCATCCTTTGCATTTGGGGCATCAATATTCTTGGGCTTCATGCCCGCATCTTTCAATATCTTACCACTCCTAGTCATGATTTCCATGCAATGACCATCTTTCTTTGGGTTCGGAACAGTATCACTAGGAAGTGCACCTTTCATGCGGGGGTTCATTTGTGACGACAAATGGCTCATTTGCGCTTTGAGGTGTTTGATTGAAGCCGAATGAGAGCTTATGATTTGGGTGAGATTAGACACCTCTCCTTTCAACTATCTAACCCCACTGTCAGTAGATTCAACTTTCTTCAACACCCGCGACAACATGTCCTCAATCTTCGAGTTGCCTACACCACTCACTCCGAGTTGTCCTTGATATGTTTTTTCTTTTGGAGGAGTTACATATGGGTTAGAACTTTGGTGATATCGCTCTCCTTCATGATTTTACTCTCTATTCCCCCATCGATCATTTCTCTCCCCTCATCTTGGATTATCACAATTTCTCCAACCTTGATTCTTCTCCCTAGAGCGCCAAGTCCCTTGATTGGCACCTTGATACCCAGGGCGAGAACCCCCACAATTGGCGTGACATGTTTGACACTCTTCCTTAAATCTCAGAGTTGAAGTGTCATAATCAAATTGAGCTTCGCTTTGAGCACCTACAACATTCACACTCTTTGTACCAACTCCCATCACATGCTTCATCATCAACTCTAGCTGGGTCATCATTTTGGAAAGAGTTTCATCTCTTGCCTCATCTCTCTTCCTCAACTCTGCACTCACAAGATTTGAGGCAACACCACTAGAAGATACCTCCGCTTCTCTAGTATGCCATGCTCGATTGGTCTTCATCATTCTATCAAGTAATGCCTTGGCTACTCCATAGGGTTGATCCATGATGGATACCCCCGCCAAATTATTTTCCATAGACTTATTGATAGAACCAATAAACGGTAGAAGGTTTGAAGTAGAACCCCATCGGGTAAGCCATGGTTTGGACAAATGGCTACCTTTTTCTTAAACCTCAACCACAATTCATGGAGTTGTTCCCCTGCAAGTTGTCAGAAGTTAGTAATGTAATCCCTCAGTTGCAACATCCTCGAGGGAGGAAAGAACCTATCCAAAAATGCTTCCATGAGGTAATAGACCCAGGAGGAAACTCCAACCAAGTGGTTGCTTCCCCCTTAAATGAAAATGGGAAAAGTCTCAATCTGATTGACTCTTGAGTGATATTTGCAATGTTGATGATTGGCTCTGGTTCGTTTAAAAAATGTGGTTCGGGGGACTATATGCGGAGTAATTCAGCAGTTGGGAAATCTCCAAGAAGTTGTAGAGATGATTGTTTGCATCCTCACTAGGCACTCCTGCGAAGAGTCCCTCCATTTGATGTAAGTGCAGCATTGTACTTGTCACATGAAAAATCACATTCCCTACCGTAGGAGGTAGGCGAATTGCACCCGCTATATTTGGCATCAAGGGGTCATCATCCTCATGGTCCATATGCCCGTCCACTGAACCTTCTCCTTCTAGTTAGTGCTAGCTCATATCAAGTTCAACCTAGAAGGCACCAACCACAATTGTAAAGTCAAACCAAAATTAAGATGCAAGATTAGTTCAAAATAACAACAACTAGAGGCTATTAAACTACATTCCAGGCAACGACGCCATTTTTTTTAATGTCCAAAATACACTCTCCTTTATTAAAGAATATACATGGTCATTGTCAAAACAAATAAACCCGATGGTTGTCGGGGTCGAATCCCAAGAGGAATGCCAGCTGATCACACAATAGTCATCTATTAAATTGAACTAATTTGCATCAATGTTGTAAGATAAATAAGGAAAAATTAGGGGAATCATGATTTATAAAATAAAATATGGATTTGCACAGTAAAAACAGGGGCAAAGTATACAAAAGACTAAAGGAGAGACTACTAGGGGTATATATCAATAGGGACATCATTAGATTGGGTTTGCTAATAGCTCCTAGCTGTACTCAATAGTATAATTAGCTACTTAGGTGGCATCTTACGTTTCTTAACCAATTGGAGGACTTATACCTCAGGTTTTCTCAAATCCCAAGGTTCCTCTTCACAACAACAATATCAACTTTTCTATGAATCTACTATTTCTAGCTTCGAGTCTTAATGGGTGTGTAATAATGGGGTTTTGGCTATGTGTAGCCTAACCCCCACATAATTACCACTCAATTACCCATTAGTATTTCCTCACCCATACTTTAAATTCCTTTTTCCAAGAAAAATTAAAGTAAGAAAATGTAACCCATATTTGCAACTATGAGTATTCAACTTAAAACTCAGAGGAAACACTAAAATTTTACCAATTGAGTAAATCTAAGAACGAATACAAAATACCCAATCCAAATCAACCCCAATCATTCACACACCCCTAGCAAATAATTTAGCTACTCATGTAAGTAAAGTAAGATATTGTATCCAACAACAATTAAATATCCATCCACAATTTGAGTAAGAAAGACTCTAGCACAGTCGAGCTATAATGGAGTTTTCTACCTTCTCGATGAAGAAGATGGGTCATTCTCTCTCTACTTCTCTCTACTTTAATACCAACCAATTCAATAGAATAATCAATTCTTTTTAGAATGGAATGTTCAGTTCCTTTTTGAGATGTACAAAAATAGAGTACAAATCTGCTTCTCTTTTTTCGCGCTTGATGTTTTGACCCCTTACTGACGGGCATCACTTGCTATTCATTGGTGGTTCTCTGGTGCTTGTTCTAAGGTTTCCGGTCAGTTACAGTTGAAGGATAGTGAGCTCTGGATTACTTCTCCGTTAGCACCAACTGTTTACTGGTATTGATTTACGGACCGTCGGTCGGTCAGAATTGATAGCTAGAAAGTTATTGATCACTCGGCACTGGCACCGGTGATTAGCAGGTGCTGATTATGGTCAGCCAATCTCCATCCTTCCTCAGCACATTATACAACTGCAGTTGAACGATGTTTCACCAGTGTCCTTCAGTGGAGCACTGGTCCTCAACTCAATTTTTATGTTTTTTTTCTCAATTTCATGCTTTTCTCTATTGAAGTTAAGTATCCTGCAAAGATCAAGGAGAAAAAGCATAAAATCCACCTAATTAACTTGAAAACTAAGCAAAAACTCATATTTACGAGCCTAGTGAGTCATAACTTAAGATCCATGAGAAGAATTACCGAATGCATGACCTAGAGTTGGCAGCCATGGTGTTTTCTTTGAAGATTTGAAGACACTATTTTTATGGGGTGTATGTGGATATATTCACTAACCATAAGAGTCTTCTGTATGTGTTCACTTAGAAGGACCTAAATTTGCGGCAAAGGAGATAGCTAGAGTTTCTCAAGGACTATGACATGAGTATCCTTTACCATCCGAGAAAGGCCAATGTAGTGGCAGATGCTCTTAGTAAGCTGTCCATGGAGAGTGTGGCTCATTTAGAGGATGGGAGGAAGGAGTTGGTGAGGCATGTCCATAGGCTTGCTCATTTTGGGGTTCGCCTTACAGATTTCACGAATGGTGGTGTGATTGTTTAGAATGCATTAGAATCTTCTTTGGTGAAGGAAGTCAAATATAGGAAAGATGAGGATACTATCCTACTGAAGCTAAAGGAAGCTTTCTGGAATAAAAAAGTGGAGGTGTCCTCCCAAGGGGGAGATGGCGTACTCAGATATCAGGGTCGATTTTGTATGCCAGCTATAGATGACTTGAGAGAGTGGATGTTGAGCGAGGCTCTTGTCTCTTGGTACTCTATCCATCCAGGTGCCACCAAGATGTACTGTGATCTACGGGAAGTGTATTGGTGGAATGACATGAAGAAGGACATAGCAGAGTTTGTGGCTAAGTGTCCGAGTTGTCAACTGGTGAAGGTTGAGCATCAAAGTCCTGGATGTATGCTTCATGAAATTAGCATTCCTACTTGAATGTGGGAAGAGATCAAGATGGACTTCATTATAGGTTTTCCTCGTACATGCCGATAGTTTGCCTCTATATGGGTGATTCTGGATAGGTTGACCAAATCAGCCCTTCTTTTACCAATGAAAACTACCGATTCAGCTGAGGATTATGCTAGATTGTACATTCGTGAGTTAGTTCAGTTTCATGGAGTTCCTTTTCCCATTATGTCAGATAGGTGTACTCAGTTACCTCTCAATTTTAAAGATCTTTTTAGAGGGACCTTAGCACTCAAGTAAAGCTTAACACTACTTTTCACACGCAGACAGATGGTCAAGCATAACAGACCATTCAGACTCTTGAGGATATATTGATAGCGTGTGTGATTGATTTCAAGGGTAGTTGAGATGATCACTTACCTCTCATTGAGTTTGCCTACAATAACAGTTATCGCTCTAGCATTCAGATGGCTTCGTTTAAGGCTCTTTATAGGCGGAGCTGTACATCACCTGTTGGGTGGTTTGAGGTAGGTGAGGCTACGTTGATAGGGCCAGATTTATTTCATGAGGCAATGAAGAAAATTTAGCTTATTAGCGAAAGTCTAAAAACAACTCAGAGTCATCAGAAATTGTATGCAGATGTTAGGCGGAGAGAGCTTGAGTTTGAGGTTGATGATTGGGTGTTCTAAAGATGTTTCTCATGAAGGGAGTGATGAGGTTCAAAAATAAAGTGAAGCTTAGTCCTTGTTATGTTTGCCCTTATAGGATTTTGAGGCGAGTTGGCAAGGTGGCATATGAGTTGCATCTACTAGTAGAGTTAGCTTTGGTGCATCCGGTTTCCATATACTCTGTTTAAAAAGTGCATTGGTGACCTAGCTTTGGTTATTTCGATAGAGAGAATTAGCGTGATAGATAGCCTTACTTATGAGGAGGTTCCAATTGAGATGCTTGATCATCATGTTAAAAGTTTAGGAACAAGGAGGTAGCTTCGGTAAAGGTGTTGTTGGGAAATTAGATCGCTAAGAGAGCTACAAGGGAAGTCGAAGTAGATATAATGGCTAGATACCCGCATCTTTTCCCTTCTAGCTCAGTTCCAGCATGAGGCATCAGTTTCCTCCTTAGTATTCTATTCAGTTTCAGGTCAAGTTCACGTTTACTAGTTCCTTTCATGTTATTGCATGCATGTATGTTTCATGAAGTCAGTTCAATCATATATATTAGTTCGGAGTAAGTCACTCCGTCAGTTTTCACTCACGGATGTTCAGTTTTGGGATTCCTGTTCTTCCCCAGCCTTTCAATATGCTTATTCTACATTTGAGGATGAATATTCCCAAGGGGTAGATAATTAACACCTCAAAAGTCCTTATGATTTGACCCGAGGGTTGAATCAAAGAAAATAGGTAAATTACACCAGAGTCATAGAATGACTCAAGGAACGAGTCCTTATTGGAATTAATGACTCATTTTGTGATTCATTGTAAGCATCCAGTCAAGGCCTCCCTAAAACAACGAGTCAAGCAATGACTCATTGGATGATCCAATGGGTCATCCTAATGAGTCGTTGGGTAGAGTTTAGAAGAAAGGGTCGAAGTTGGTTGAGAGACAATAGGCAGATACAATGACCTATTGGGGCGAGTAATGACCCGTTGTGTGGATTCGTGGTCTGGAGTTTGTAAGCAAGGTAGGTGGTGACAACGAAAAGTGATTAGTCATTGTTTCATATAATGACTCTTCCTATTCATTCTTTGGTCAGAGGATCAAAAGGGTACCAGAAATACCCCAGGAAACAACGGATGGTCCAACAAGTCGTCAAGTCCTACAACGACTTGTTGGATGGGTCATTGTAGCTGGTGTCAGGCTTTTGCGATTTCCCTAGGGTAGTTTGGTAGTTTCTCAAGCCCCTAATTCTTTAATGACGTCGTTTTGAGCCTTTTCAGGAGTGTTTGAAGAGGATTTAGCCTAGCCTAAGTCATTAGGCTCCCATACATGCATTATATTGAATTTCTCTTCCAAGATCAAACTAGAATTCCTCCACAGTTTCTTCCTCAATTCTCTTGGGCTTTCAAGACTAGTTTGGAAATTAGTTTACCCAGGTATGTAGGGCCATGAATGGGGGGTTCCTTCCACCATCATGCCCAAATTTGTTCTCTAATTCATGAATTCAAGTCTCTAATTGATGAGTTGGTAATTTACTAACTCATTAGGCTCTTAAGCATGAGCTTTAGCTTAGTTTTCAAGTCATTTAGATGAATTTTATTCCCTTTTTGACTTTTTATGTGCAGATATCTAATTTAAATAAAAAAGAGCAAGAAGTAGTGTAAAAAGAAGGAAATTAGGTGAAAATCGGTGATCCACCGGAGAACATTGGCGAAACACCAGCCAAATGCAGATGGCCACTACTTTGAGGAACTAAAGCAACCGGCAGTCGCGGACATCAACCGGCGACTCACCGGTTAAATTGCCTCCAGGAACCTAAACTTTCTGTATCAAGGAGGAAAGAAATCGGCGTAGCGCGGTTGGAGGCCGGCGAATTGCCGAAGATACCGCTAAATGGTACTGGGAAATCATTGAAAGAGCAAGAGATGACAGACGGAGGTTCGCATAATGTAACCAGCGAACCACTGGTACTCTTGCAAGTTCAAAAATACCTGAGCAAGGACAATTGCGTCCAACACTAAAAAAGAGGAGATTGGTAGCCCTATCTTTTTATATATTCTAGAAGAAAGTACTCTGTATATATCAAATCTTAACTTAGTTTTTTGGGCATTCCTTCTACTTTTGAGGAAAAGTTGAATTCTATTGGTGGAAATTGATGAAATCTGGTTTTCTTTTCTTCATCTTCTTCCTTATCAAGGTATCACCATTGTTGTAGACATACTTTTGAATTTTATTTTGCTGCTCTTATTAGTGAAATCAATGAGTTTATTATTGAATATATTCTTTAGTTTCTTAACCATGAGTAGCTAAATCATCAACTACAGGTGTGTGGTGATGAGTGCTTAATTAGATTGAGTATTGCTAGATTCATCACAATATTGCTTAATTAGTGTTAATCTATTAAGTTCTCCAACTTATAATTGATTATCTATAGTTGCAAATATGGGTCTACTTTTCTTACTTGATTTCTGCTTGAAAGAGAAGAATTGAGTATTGGGAGAGAATTTGTTGGGGGAAATGGATGTGATATTATGGAGTTGGGCTAGACATAGCCAAAACCAATATTCACACTACTAATTAATGGCTAATAGCTAGAAATAGTTAAGCTATTAACCCAAACTTGATTGGGCTGATTTAATTGTGTCTAGTGGTTCGAAAGAACTCTAGAGAGAGGCATTCATGAGGTTGAAAAATATAGAATGCCCACCTGTCCAAAGTTATTTACACAATTGGAAATGATGAGCTGATCTAGCATAACCTTATTTAATTAGCACATCATCTACACCACACCTCTAATCACTCTCATTATTGTCTACAACTTTGGTTATTTTGCTATTCTAATTAGCTAAGTTAGAATCTATACCATATTATTAACATCAAGTATCCCCCAAAATATTTACTGCTTTGTTTCTTTTGAGTGGTGCGAACTAGTTGAAATTTTACAAATAATACTTGCGTATATAACTTGTTAGTCTCTGTGGGATTTGACCCAAACATCTGTTGGGATATTTGTTTTGATACAATGACCATTTACTCTTCTTCGTAAAGAAGAGTGTCTTTTGGATGTTATCAAAAATGGCGTCGTTGCCGGGGACTAGCGCTTGATATTCTGCTGTTGATTGTTATTTGAATTAGTCTTGCATCTTAGCTGTTGACGTTGATCTTTTTGTGATTATTAGGGTAAAACCATATGAGTCGTCACTCAAAAGTAGGGGATAGCTTAGTTGAGGGTAATATGGAGCACGGAGAAGATAACCCGGTGATGCCTGAAATTGCAGGAGCCATTCGCCTACCGCCCAACGTAGGGAATGCCGTGTTCCATGTCACAAGTACAATGTTACATTTTCTACAGATGTAAGGGTTCTTTGGGGGCAAATCGAGTGAGGACGCAAATTTCCACTTGTGGAATTTCTTAGAGATCTGTCAGCCCTTCAACATAACAAATATAAGTCAAGAGTCTATCAAGTTAAGGCTCTTTCCATTCTCCCTAACAAAAGAGGCGACTATCTGGTTGGAGGAACTCCCTCCTGGTTGTATTACATCGTGGAAAGAATTGACTGAACCCTTTTTGGATCATTTCTTCCCTTTGTCAAAAATGTTGCAGCTAAGGGATGATATCAAGAAATTTAGGCAAGAGATAGGGGAACCATTGCATGAAGCATGGCTAAGGTTCAAGAAGAAAGTTTCCCTTTGCCCCAACCATGGTCTCCCTGATGAAGTGCTCCTTCAAATTTTTTACAAAGCTTTAGACTCCATTAACAAATCTATTGCCAATAATTTAGTTGGAGGATCAATCATGGATAAAAAATATTGGTTAGCTAAGGCCCATTTGGACAGAATGACAAAAATAAATCGGGCATGGCATATGAGAGCGACCAATGTATCGACACATGATGTTGGTTCTAGTGTGTTGGCAGCTGAGTTGCGCAAAAGAGATGAAGAGCTAAATGAGAATGTTGCTAAAATGATGATGCAGCTGGAGTTAATTTCATAACATGTGATTGGGGCAGGGCCCAAAGTTGTGAATGTTGTAGGTATGCAGGGTTTATTGCACTTTGAAGGAGAATCGTCGCCACCGAGATATGATGAGGAGTGCCAATAC
>JACEIK010005117.1:0-79987 GCA_018107945.1 Datura stramonium | reverse complement strand
CGATTGTGTGTTATTTGGTGATAATTTTATGTAGCCAATATCGGGCCTTTGTTTTAATTTTTGATGAAGAGTTGTGAGCCTTTGTCGGGCTCATTTTTTTAGTATTGTTGATGATTGCCCTTGCCGGGCTAGTTTTGTTGATAAAATCTGAATGAATGAAATGGATGAGTTTTTTTGGATGTTAGTGTACTAGTGATGAAAATCGGGTCCTTGCTTTGAATTGTTAAATATTACATTATGACCAAGTCTTTTGTTCGACTGTGTAAATAGTGGAATAGTAATCAAACTCCAAGAGTTTTCTTCATACCACAGTTCTTTCCCAAGGAGCATTTGTCTTTTTCTTTTCTCTTTGTTGTTGAACCGGGTTGACACTTTTCTATGATAGATTGTGAGGCGAATCTCTTAAGGGAAAATGCCATGTCTTTCTTGAAACTTTTGTGGAGCTATTTTAAGAGGTACCACAAAAATTTTGAAATGAAAAATTGAAATTTGGCATGAAAATTAGAAAAAAAATGGGCAATTGAAATTAGAATGTAGCACTCTTTTCATACATTGTAGATTCCTCGTTTGGCTTATGAATTTGCATGCTCTAATATCTAGAATGAAGATATTGTGTTAATAATGACTTTTGTGGAAACTTTAGGCGTGATTCCTTGTGTGGTAAGGATCTTTGTGAATCTCATGCATTAGCTTCTCGTCTAGAACTTGCCCTAAGTTTGACTCAAGGTGAAACCCTAGACGTAGCTTCACTTAGAACATGATCTTAGGCCCTCTTATGTTAAGTCACTTCACCTAAAATGCCCTCCTTGAACATTAATCTTTGATAGCCAACATTTGAGCCTTGGACCATTTCCTTGAAAAACACATTACAAGCCTAATGACCATTTTTAATCCTTCTCTTTGGCACCCATCTCCCTAATTTCTAGTGATGAAACAATGAAAAATGAGGATTGAAGCCCAAGAAATGGGGAGCAATAAGGGAATTAATGTGAAATGAGGCAAAAGCCTAAGTTTGGGGGTTAGCAAGAGTAGGGGGAAAATGAGAAGCCTAAAATTGAGGTAGCACCAATATTGTGATGAGATGAGTGAATCAATGGGTTGAAACACCTCAAATCATCAAAACAGGAAGAGTAGTTAATAGGTGCTATCTCTTGCATAGATAAGGCTAAATTTGAAAGTCCTAGATGTTATGAGGGTGGCTCGTGTTACACAAAAGATGAAGATGATGAACAAGGAGAAATAAGGTGGAGTGATCTAAACAAGATGTTGGGATACTACAAGAATTTGTAAAGGCATTAGTCACAAAAGCCAAACATTTATCCTACCCTTATCCCTAGCCTTCATTATGACCCACAAGTCCTAAGTGATTTTGAGTAAAGTTTCTCTACATTAGTGGCGAATGACACAAAGGGAAAGCCTATGGGCCGAGTTGTGTGCATGAAGATTTCTATTGGGAGAATAAGCATGATCATCTTTTTCTACAATCCCTTGTATGTATGCATTGATTTTATGATAAAGAAAAGGGATTCTCTCTTATGTAAGTGGCATCATACCTTTTGAGGACACAATTGCATTAATGTAAATGTGTGCATAAGGCATGAGAAGTGCAAGCTCTAAGGAAAAATTTGAATTTGCAATGATTCTGAATTGAGATGCTATGTGTACTTCGTGGATAAGTTATGCCCTTGTCTTGCAAAATGAAAGCTCTTGTGAATCACGTTTTTGAATTGTGGTGGCCTCTTGAAACTTTTCTATTCGTTTTAATGGGAATTTGGTTGACTTTTCCTATGAGTTGGTGAGCTTTTTTAGGTAGATTAAGTGGTCATTGATGTATAAACTCGTGTGGAGTGGCATGTTTCTCAACATACAAGAATGCATTACTTGAGGACAAGCAATTGTTCAAGTTTGGGGGTTTGATGAGTTGGTAATTTACCAACTCATTATGCTCTTAAGCATGAACTTTAGCATAGTTTTCAAGTCATAGATAAATATTATGCCCTCTTTGCCTTTTTATGTGTAGATATCTGGTTTGAAGAAAGAAGAGCAATATGTAGAGTAAAAAGAAGGAAATCAGGTGAAAACAGGCGGTCAGCCGAAGAAAACCAGCAAAATGTCGGCCAAATGTAGATGACCACTTCTTTTAGAAACTAAAGCAACTGACGGTCGTGGACATCAACCGCCAACTCGCCAGTTAACTAGCCTACAGGCGCCTAAACTTTCTGGATCAAGGAAGGAAGAAATTGGTGTAACGTAGTTGGATGCCAGCGAATCACCAAAGATATCGCCGAGTGGTACTTGTAAATCACTGAAGGAGTAGGAGATGACAAACAAAAGTTTGCGGAATGTAATTGGCGAACCACCGGTACTCTCTCAAATTCCAAAATTCCTAAGCAGGGGCAATTGCGTCCAACACTAAAAAAGAGAAGATTGGTTGTCCTATCTTTGTATATATTCTAGAAGAAAGTACTCTGTACATATCATATCTTAACTTAGCTTTTTGAACATTCCTTCTGCTTTTGAAGAATGTAGAATTCTATTGGTGGAAATTGTTGAATATCGATTTTCTTTTCTTCATCTTCTTTCTTAGCAAGGTATCACCATTGTTGCAGATATATTTTTGAATTTGATTTTGCTGCTCTTATTAATGAAATCAATGATTTTATTATTGAATATACTCTTTAGATTCTTAACCATGAGTAGCTAAATCATCAACTAGAGGTGTGTGGTAATGAGTGCTTAATTAGATTGGGTATTGCTTGATTCATCTCAATATTGCTTAATTCCTTTTATGTCATTGCATGTATGTATGTTTCATGAATTCAGTTCCTTGTGTGTATGCATGGTATATTCCTTATCCCTAGCAAGGTTTTGGATGAATCTTCCTATTTGAGTATGAAAGTTGGGGCATCACGTAAGCTCTATTGTGGTGGTGTCGGTTAGGACGAGTCTCCTACTGCTCCTCATGATTTTAGTTATTCATGTTCATGATTTATGAGATTATGTTTTACAACATATTTGACCCAATGATTAATTTATGAGCTTTACTTATGATTTCTGCTATGACAAGTCATATGATTTCTATTTTTAACCTTGGGTCATTCTATTCAGATATGACACTCAGCTTATGACTATGTATGTCTCAGATATAGTTTTCACCATGCAATCCTTACTCTCATGATATACTGATTTATATTTATATGCATGAGTTAAGTTAACATTTACTCATTGTGTTTAACTAACCTTTCATACTCAGTACATTCTAAGGACTGATCGCATACTCTATTTTGAATTATTTCATGATACCGGTCCAAGCGATCAAACTCTGCTTCACTGTTAGTCCAGCTCGCCGCTATCCAGCTCAGTTCCCATTGTTCGTGAATCCTCATCTTTTGAGGAAATTCAGTTTAGTGTTAGATTATTCTATATGAGTTTATGACTTTAGCAAGCTAGTTCGGGGTGTTGTCCCATCAGCTCATCAGATAGTTTAGAGGCTTATCAGGTATTTTGTAGACTTTCAGCTTTATCGTGTAATGACTCCATTTATGATCGTCGTTATACATTATGCTATTCAGACTTCAGCTTATTCATGTTTAAGTTATTATTTTCCACTTTGATGAATGTCGTTTAGTTGCTACATTCATTCCATGGGGCGACAAAGAGCCAGTCGTGGTTTTAGGTCCCACGTCTCGGTCCGATACCCTAGCTCGGGTCGTGAAAAACATGGTATCAGAGAAAAGGGTTAGAGTTTCCTACGGTGTCTGAAAGCCTCGTGGAGTAGAGTCTTTTTCATGGGTGTGAAGTGCGCCACACTTATGGGGAAGAGGCTATAAGACATTTTAGGAAATTTCCCTTCTTTCATGATCTATAACATGCAATAAAGTATATCTCTATCTTTCTAACTCTTTCTATACGCGTTTGTAGAAATATTTCTCCATGCTGAGTTAATGGTAGAAGGATTGGCAATGGAAATGGACATGAAATGGCAATGGAGATGGACATTAGCATGCCCCGATAGCACCAGCAGATCCTTTGCCCGAGCAGGTCAACCATGCCGAGTTTAGAGTGGCATTTAAGATGTTGGCACAACCTTTAATCGCTCAAGTCAATCAGCAGGCAGTGACCCATGTTCCTCAAAATTGGAACACAAAAGTGGATAGAGTTTGAGAGGCAGTGGCCCATGTTCCTCATAATTGGAACACAACATCGGCTAGAGTTCGAGACTTTCTCAGGATAAATCCGCCTGAGTTTATGGGTTTGAAAGTGGATGAGGACCCACATCAGTTTACTGAAATGGTGCAGAAGATCACCTAGATTATGGGGGTGACTGGAGAGGAAAGTGCGGACTTAGCCTCCTATCAGCTTAAGGGGGTTGCTTACGATGGTACCCCTAGTGGAAGGATGGTAGAGCATTGGGAGCAATTCCAGTGAGTTGGGATTAGTTCATGAATGGCTTTGGGATAGGTTCTTCCTGTTACACCCCGTAAAATTTCCGACACATAGATGGCCTATTCGCATGTTGGTTAGGAGTATTTGAGTGCCACACATGCTAGAAAAAGGCCCGGGAAAAGACCAGATGAGAAACCTGTCGAACCATCACAGAAGGAGCCGGGGCAGAGCCCCTCCGCGATGGCAACGTGTCACGGAGGGGGAGCCTCCGTGTTGGCTCCGTGACACGTTGGCCCTGTCCAGGCACAAGTATATAAAGCCCCAACTTCGGTTTATTTGATTAAAAACATTATAATTTCCAAAAACCGAGACAGAGAACGGAAGGAAGACGTAGAAATATTGATAATTTCCTTCCGATTACGCCGTCAAAACAGTCCAATTCAAATTAACCTCGGATACCGGGTATTTAGCATGATGAGGAGCATTCCTGCAGAGTTAGATTTGCGAAATTCGGCCGATAAATCGTCGTGCTACCGGGATAAGGTAAGTGGAATTGCTCCAAATTAGTGTCGATGTGCTCCTAGACTTAAAGTGAATGTTTCTCATGCGGACTTTAGAAACAGCAAGTTTCCGACCGTCTTTCGATAAGCCAAAGTTTGGGCTATAAATATATCGAAATGACGTGTTCTTTCAAGATATTGGTGTATTTAGTTCTAATTGACATATATGTGAATGGAGTTGGGAGAAATCATTTAGATGCGGTAAATTTCGTCAGTTAGTCGGATAACCCGAGTTAGGTATGTAAAGCCTTGATTTCTTCAGCAAGTTAAATAACTCTAGCGCATAATACAGCAAACTCCATAATAGAATTCCCGGAGTTGTATAATGAGTTTTGAAAGTTTCAGTAAACCTATTTTGCGTCGTTATATCGTATTAAGTCAAAGAAAGTTAGTAAGCGGCGCCAAATGGCGATTATCTACGGCCTTGTATGCTTGATATGTGTTTTAGCAAGCATGTTTTTAGAATAATATGACATATATTAGAATAAAGTTAGTAAGTAAAGCAGGCAGTGAGATAGTAACTGGCTACAGTATAGCCAAGCAGACCCAGTCAATGCTTGGCTCTGAGAATAGCCCTGCAGTGGAGATAGTATCTTGGCTCACGGTGCTTCTCTGATGAGATAAAGATCCCAGTTCGTATAAACGGTATGAGAATCGATTTAACACAAAAGTTGAGAATAAGAAATAAGAATTAGATAGTATTTTTCGGTTTAAGCATGCTTGCTATATATGTGCTTATTGATTGTTGAGACTTGATTGTGTCGTGAGGGCACCTTTTGAGCGTCCTCGTAGCCACAGGTTAGTATATTTGTGTTGCCCAGCGAGGTGGGTTTATGTCACTCCAAGGAGTGGCATGCCGTCCCCAGATTGGGCGAAGATGGGATGAAGCTTTCCCATGCTCGAGGCTAATCGGCATTACGATGCAGTTTGCCACATTGTGCGCATGCTCCCGAAGGCAATTCGAATAAATTCTGGTCTGATATAGGAATCCTCCGGACTCGGACACAATTATTTATATCGGAGGTCTTAGCCCGAGCCGGAGACCGGGGGCCGACGGAGGTGCTCGTAGTTACTAGGCGAGTGGAGTGACTTATTTTGGCTGGTTTTGACTGGTAGGGAGTATTAGATTGTTTGCTTGGTTGGCACCATCCGGCTTATGGGGGTTGGTATTGGTTCTTGCTTGCTATATATATATGTATTTATGTGTTATATATACTAGTTAATGGATAATAGAGATAGCCACGACAGCAGTACGCTCCTGCCCTATCGATGCAGAGAAGTACGATCCGGCTTATATCGGTTCTTACGAGATTGATTTATATCCTACTATTGAGTACTGAATTTATGTTGTTATTCGGTTGTATTCGGTTGCTTTGCATACTCGGTACCGATTAGGCCCGCGCTTGGATTAGGCTGTTTGCATTACTTGCTGCAGGTACTCATAGATGAGAAGACGATCCTCGTGATTCCAACCTGACTATAGAGTCATCGACTCTGTCATCAGGCTTGATATTGAAGGATGTAGTTCATTTTCTTTTGTTGTACAATGAGTAGATTGGGAACTGTCCGATCATTTTACTCCCGATACTCATAGAGGCTTACGGATTGTATATATATATCTCCATGTGAGTCGATTAGGCCGGTCGTGTGAGCCGTGCGTTTTGTGTGAATTTATTTAGTATTACATTTGTGGTAGCCGTGTGAGGCCATGATACGATAATGATGGTGACCTTGCAGTCCGCGTAGATGTAATGTTCTATGTGTTAAGTTACAGATAACTAGACAGCATATGGTGGCCTTGTCCAGCCCGCACAAGTTTCCCTAGCGAGATATGATTCTGGTTAGGCGAAGTTTATATGCGGTGGCTATAGGCCCGATCGTGGAGGTTGTATTTACGGCCGTTTATACCAGCATCGTTCGAAATCTAAGAATAGAGCTAGCAGGCACGGATGTACTTAAGCACTACAGTGCTGATCCGAGTCCTACTAAGGCACAGTGCAGTCATACCCCCAAAGTGGGCGTGACAAACTTTGTATCGAGAGGTCGTGTCCCGAGTGTGCAAGCCGTGCTAAGTAGAGTCTTATACGTGGACATGTTGTGCACCCAATACTATAGAGCGGAGAGCTGCGAAGGCATGATAGGATAGTTACTCTTTCTTCTCATTCGGTTGTGCTATGAGCGGTATAGTATTGGATTGAGTCCCTAAAAACATACCATATTCTTTGGTTACAGATAGAAAGACAGATCATCAACACCCTATCGCAGGCAGAGGATTAGAATGTGAGTAAGCGAGAGAAGGGACAGAAGCTGAGATTCTGAGGGTAATTACGAACAGGGAGGAGGTATCAGTGGCCTCCCAATGTGATACCTTTATCGGTACCATTTCCAGTATATTCTTTATAATCTCATAATAGGAAGGTATAAGCACCAACGTACATACGAGTTGGTTTATTTGTTAGATATATAAGATACGATTAAGATTACGAGACAATAGCGAGATAAGTGTGAGAAAGAGAGGGAAACCTTGATTCCCATATCCATCTTTTCGAGATGTGGTGATTCCATGTTTCCGTTTATTCTGATGAAAAAGAGCTATTCCTACCTCTTAGTTTTGATTCCAGTATATAAAGGTATAGAGGTGGTGAGGTTGCCCAAAGTAAGCAGTAGTGAAGAGGATTGGTTTGATTCCATAAAGTGTTAGAAAGCATAAGCCCTATGATTACGTAAGTTCTGGAGACCCTCATGGTAATAAGTCGAAAAGAACATTAAAATGCTAGCTTACTCGGCAGTGTAAAAGACCTGTCAGTGATGAACGACCCAGTAATAGTCAAGTTCAGGTAGAAAAGGCCAAGTCCACCATAAAACAGCGACAATGGCAGGATATACACCAGAATAATAGTTATAGTTTAGTTTGTGATACGAAAGATAGGAAAGGTCACGTGAATCGGATGGTTAGTGCAAGCCGGAAGGAGTATAAGGTGAGGCTTGACCAGTAACCTTATTAACAATGAAGGTAGGTATCTTGAACCCCAGAGCTCAGCTTAAGCAAGATAAGGGAAGAAAGCGGGAATACCCGGATTTTGTGGAAATTAGAATCACCCTAAGTGATAGAATATCGTTTATGAAGGATTAAGCCTCGGACTGACAGCTTAGAGACAGTAAGATTGTAGTTCAGAATGCTGCGGTATGTCCGCCTACGAGATTGAGAAACTACCGACACAGAGACTCTAATCTAGTGTGGCCTAGAGATAGGCCCAACGGACAATCGTGGGCTCTCAATATAATTCAAGTAAGTCCATAAGGTTCGGGTGATGACCCCATGTTGTAAGAGTGGCGAAATTTCAAACAGCAGACCATAACTAAAGTGTATATGTTTGTTACTTCTAGAATGGGAAGAATCCAATGAAATGATAAGAGAAGAGAGGTATCATTAGACATGAAGAGCGGTATATCATGTGCGATGCGAAATTCGGCCAAAGCATGTCGAGAGATTACGATATCACTACAAAAATTCAATATGTATTGTACGTAGTTACTGATATATATATGTACAGATAACAGATATGCTGTGAGCAGTTGCCAATAGGGTTACAATCACTGGACTACGATTAATGCCGGGAAGTATATACAGTTGGCTGTTGGATCCTCGTCAAGAAGAGGGTATGTAAGTGTGACTCACGTATGAAGCCATAAAAACTTTCTTAGTTTTGATTTATTGAGTTAATAGACTTATATGTTTGTTGCCAAATCTGAAGCCGGAAGCTTACAAGAGTTAGTAGCACAAATCGAATTCAGTTGATG
Source organism: Datura stramonium (assembly GCA_018107945.1). Lineage (NCBI taxonomy): Eukaryota > Viridiplantae > Streptophyta > Magnoliopsida > Solanales > Solanaceae > Datura > Datura stramonium. The sequence goes on along the minus strand of JACEIK010005117.1, from coordinate 71,240 downwards.
ATAAGGGCGTGTTAGGCAGTCCTAACGACCAATTGAGTACTTTTATGTATTAGCAGGAAGCATCCCTAAAAGATCAATAACGTTATCGCATGTGCCGAGACGAGTGGAGACTGAATGGGCATACTTCAGAGGTTAGCAATACCAGAATTTTTCCGTATGTTAAGAGTGAGTCGTACATCGTTTTCCCGGCCTTATAGGAGTGAGAGTCGGCCTTAGTCAACCTAGCGGTTATTATGAGGAACACCCCACAAGTCAGCCGTCTAGTCCCCGATCGAGACAAGCAGTAGGCACCCCAGAAAGGGTCCACATCGGTAGTCAGAGTGACCAGACTAATTACTTATGGTTCTCGTAAGATATTAGGATACGGAACCTAGCAGAAGGTCGGTCTTTACGGAATGGCTAATAAGACCAAAATTTCGAACGAGTATAAATCCAAGTGGATAGAGAAAGGAACAAGGAATGACAATTGGTAGTACTCTACTAGCACGAGTGTTTAACTAAGACAAGGAGATCAACAAATTCCCAGGTAGTCCAGGAATTGATCGCGAGTAAGTCCGATTAGGTCAGCTTCACAGTTGTTCAAGTAGAATCACAAAGCAGTTAGATGCCCATGACTCCGCGATTATGCATGAGCTATAGATGCTCATTAGGAAATTTAGGGCATTGTTAGACTCTTTTTGCAACATTTTGGGTCATTCAACCCGGCTAGCCCGGTTCATGAGGCTATGCGGCGGATTATTAGAGAACATATGATCATGCATCAGGGTCTCTGATCGAATAAAAAGGCACGTGGTGTGCGAGGCAGTCGTTCGGAGTTATCCGGCATTAAATAGCCTTAGCACGCGTCCAAAAGGCTAGAAAAGCTCCTAGCTTACCGGTAGATTACTGTCGGTTTCTCCGGCATAATAATGATATGACCGCCAGTTATATGTCAAGTTCTCTAAATATGACTATTTTATCAATGAAGAAGAGACAATGTAGTAACAAATGCCCCTAGCCATAAGTATATACAGGGAGTTATGGCGAACAACGGGAGTTATTAGAACTACACCAGTGTGCTTGACCCTAGCCGTTAAAACCTTAGCGAAACAGAGGACAACAGAGCGGTAATTCAGAGCACCCTTGATGTCATCCTTAGTTGCGGAGGTAAAAGAGCGGTAGTATGAAGACCTTGACCTAATCAGCTCAAAGGATAGAATCCCGGGGAAAGCTCCAGATTTTGGATAAGCGAGGATGAAGTCTTTGGAAATGTAGAGCCGCCTGCAGCATGTTCCAGATATTTCAGGGCTCACTTGATCGTTATGAACGGTATATTACACCCGCTATTCTCTTCACCCCGGCGTGGCGAAAATGTACCATGATATCGTGAAAACTACGGTGGCCAGGTATGAAAAGAGAATTGCCGAATTTGTAGCCAGTGTCTAACAGCATTGCATGAACACTAGAAACCAGGCGGGTTAACTCAGGACATATTCTGCCACTATAGGGAAATGGGAAGCCGTGAACATGACTTTATGGCAGGATTACCTGGCCTGCATACATAGACATGATTCCAGTTGGGTGATAGTTGTGGCGGCAAATCGCTCATGTCACGCGATGCTTCACTTTCTCGGCCAAGATTATGCCGAGTGTATGTATCCGAGAAATAGTTGGAATTTTTTTGGGTGCCAGTATCTATTATTTAGACGGAGAACACGAGTTTACCTTCTGAATTTTGGCAGTCGTTTCGAAGTGCAGGAGCCTTGAGATTAATTTGAGCACGGCATTCTACCCTCAGCAGGATGGACGAGGCTGAACGCACTATTCGAGACGCTCGAAGATATGCTACGGGCGTGTGTGCTGGTTTGGAGGTAGCTGGGGCGAGCATTTGCCGTTAATTGAGTTTGCTTATAATAATAGCTATCACTTTCGGCTGACTATCTAGATGGCGCCCTTTGAAGCAGCTATATGGGCAAAAATGCAGATCGCCGGCTTGGCGGTTTGAAGTGGGAGAGACAGCACTAATTGGGCCAGACATCATTCAACGATCGAAGGAAAAGGTAGTTTAGCCAGGCGCCTCTGGCCTGCGAGCTGCCAGAAATCATGCTGGCCACGTGTGCGACGCGAGGACTGAATTTGATGTGAATGGCCGGTATTTGAAAGTATCTAGATGAGAAAGGGTGATTTGGAAAAGGTAAGCTCGATCCGAGATTTGTTGAGCCTTATCAGATTTGTAGAATAGGCCATGGCATGAGTTGAACTTGCCTCCAAAATTAGAATCCCAGTTCATCCGGTCTTTCACGTATCTATCTTTGAGAAATGCATAGAGACCGTAAGAGCAGTGCCAGTCCAAGATATCCAGTTCTCGGAAGAGCTGGCCTATGAAGAGGTTCCATTAGTTATCTTAGACAGTCGGAGTTCGTAGATTGAGAACCAAAAGATATTGCGTCGTCCAAATTTACTATGGCGTAGCAAAGGAGGCGAGGAGAGTGACTTGGGAGGGTGGAGGAAGATGAAAACCCGGAATATCCTCACCCATTTACAAGCATAGTCGGTCAAGAGGTATATTAATATTGTTATTTTATGCGAGTGTCTTACACTATAATAGCATAAATGAGAAGATGCGATTTTAATACATCATGTGAATACTATAGTATTGTGTGATACTGTGTTGGACTTTTACGCATTTGAGTTTTGGATTAGTCCATATTACGAAAGAAACTCTGCCAAAATTTTCTAGAAACAAGCTGAATAAATTGAGAAGTCCTAAAGATGGAAGTTTACATTCGAGGATGAATGTTCTTAGGGGAAATCACCTTCCCGTAAAATTCCCGACACATATATGGCCTATTCGCATGTTGGTTAAGTATTTGGAGTGCCACACATTCTGAAAAGGCCCGCGAACCGGATGAAACCTGTCGAACCATCGCGGAAGGCCGGGGTAGAGCCGCCGTGATGGCGACATGTGAGAGCCTCGTGTTGGCTCCGTGTGCGTTGGCCCTTTATCTAGAGCACAAGTATATAGCCCCAGCTTCAGTTTATTTGATTAAAAACATTATAATTTCCAGAAACCGCGACAGAGAACAGAGGAAGACGTAGAAATATTGTTAATTTCCTTCCGATTACGCCGTCAACGCGGTCCAAATTCAAATTAACCTGGAATCAGAAGGTGTTGCTTGTGGGAGCATTCCTATGGATTTAGTTTATGAAATTCGGCCGACAAATCACCGCGCTACCGAGATAAGGAAGTGGAATTGCTCCAAATTAGTGTCAATGTGCTCTAGACTTAAAGTGAATATTTCTCCCTTACGGACTTTTGAGAAATAGCAAGTTTTCGACCGTCTTTCAGAATATTAGCGTATTAAATTCTAATTGATAAATATATGAAATTAAAAATATTTTATTTTAGAATATTGGTGTATTTAGTTCTAATTGACATATCATGAATGCACTTAGGAGAAATAGCTGGAGTACTGACCGAGCTTCGTTCGTTAGTCGGATAACCCGAGGTTAAGGTATGTAAAGCCATTTCCTTCGGCAAGTTACTAACTCTAGCCTAGCATAATACAGAGTAAACTCCATAATAGAATTTCCGGAGTTGTATAATGAGTTTTAGTAGTTTTAGTAAACCTGTTTTGTGATCGTTATATCGTATTCAGTCCGAAAGTTAGTAAAGCAGCGCCAAATGGCGAGCTATCACTTGGAACATGAGTATAGCCCAGTAAGTGTTTTAGCAAGCATGTTTTAGAATAATATGACATATATTGAGAATAAAAGTTAGTAAGTAAACAGACAGTCGGATAGTAACTTGGCTCTGAGTAAGCCAAACGGACGGAGATGTTAACTTGGCTACAGTATAGCCACACAGTCAGATAGTATCTTGGCTACAGATTAGCCATGCAGTCAGATAAAGATCCCCGGATTATGTATAAGCGGTATGAGAATCGAGTTTAACATAGAAGAGTTCGAATAAGAAATCGGATTACAGATAGTATTTTCGGTTTAAACATGCTTGCTATATATGTGCTTATTGATTGTTGAGACTTGATTGTGTCGTGAGGGCACCTTTTTGAGCATCCTCGCCGCCCCTGGGTTTGGTAACTGTGTCGCCCATTGAGCGGGTGGGTTTACGTCATCAGGAGTGGCATGCCGTCCCTAGATTGGACAAAGATGGGATGAAGCTTTCCCCCATATCGGGGCGTCGACATTACGATGCAGTTGCCTGTTGTGCGCATGCGCGGGGAACAGATTGAATACAGTTACAGTTACAGATACAGTATAGGAATCCCACTCTGGACTCAAACACGATTATTTATATCGGAGCCCGGCGGAGACCCGGGGGCCGGAGGTGCTCGTAGTTACTAGGCGAGTGGAGTGACTTATTTTTAGGTAGTTTGACGGTGGGGGTATATAGATTAATTTCTTGGTTGGCACCATTCGGATTATGGGGGTTGGTATTGGTTCTTGCTTGCTATATATATATGTATTTATGTGTGTTATATACTAGTTAATGGATAGCAGATGCATACACGGCAGCGGTACGCTCTGCCCTATCGATGCTGAGAGAAGTCTAATCACTTATATCGATTCTTACAATTCGGTTATTTCACCTTTATTGAAAATTGCTAGTTATGTTGTTATTATTCAGTTGTATTCCAGTTACTTTGCATACTCATTACAGTGGTACTGACGCCCGTTGAAGCGGCATTACTTACTGCAGGTACCCATAGAGGAGAAGCTGATCCCTCGTGATTCCGGCCGGCTATAGAGTCATGGCTCCTGTCATCAGGAGCTTGATGACCCGAAATTGTAGTTCATTTTCTTTTGTTGTACAGTATGGGTAGATTGGGGCCTGTCTCCCGTCATTTTATCAGGCACTCATAGAGGCTTGCAGATTGTATATATATATATCTCCACTGTGAGTGAGTTAGTAGGTCGTGTGAGCCGTGCGTTTACATATAGTGTTTAGTATTACATTTGTGTTGGCCGTGTGGGGCCATGATCTGATAGTAGTGGTGACCTTGCCGGTCACGTAGATGTATAGCATTTCTATGTGTTAGAGATTACGGATAAGTAGACAACAGCATGAGTGGCCTTGTCGGCCCGCAAGTTTCCCTATGAGATATAGGATTTTAGTTATTTGAAGTTTATATGCGGTGGCTATGAGTCATTCGGCCGGAGGAGTTTGTATTTACAATGGATTATATAATACATCGTTTCCGAAATCTAAGATAGAGCTAGCCGGGCACGGATATTGTAGGCTTACTAGTTAGGCTGTCCAGGTCCTACTAGGGCACCAGGTGCAGTCATACCCCCAAGGCGGGGCAGCCACTTCCCTAGAGCGTTGAGGAGGCATAGGCGGAAAAAGTTTATCAGCAGAAGAAGCACCACATGGTATCCAGAAGAATGCCTTGGAGTTTATCCAGTTGTCAAGCATGCTCAAGTAGTTGCGAATAAGGGGGCTTATATGATAGGGTTTATGAATGGAGTAGTAGATTCACTAGTCAAGGAGTGTAGGACCGCGATGCTGAGAACAGTGACCTAGGTTTCTCGAGGTTGGTCATATACGGTGCAGAGTAAGATTCCCGGCATCTAGATGGCCTATTCACACATGGGTTAAGCATATTTGAAAGCCATCGTGCTGAAAAGGCAGGGGAAAGATCGGACGTAAAACCTGTTGAACCATCGCGTAAGGAGAGGCGAGCCCCTCCGCGATAGCGCGCCCGTGTATCACGGAGGCGGAGCCACCGTGTTGGCTCCGTGACATTGGGCCTGGCCCGAACCCAAGTATATAAAGCCCCCACTTCGGTTTGTGATGATATATCATTATATTAATTTCCAGAAAACATAGGGAGAGGAAAGAGAGACGAAAGGGTTTATATAATATGGATTCGATTACGCTACCAAACGTAGTCTAAACCCAAATTAACCTACGGTGCCGAGGTATTTAGCGGCGAGGAGCATTCCTACGGATTTTGTTTGAAGTGAAATACGTGACGAATCGTCAAACTCTGGGACTAGGTATTAGAATTACTCCAAACTAGTGTTATGTGCTCCTAGCTGTAAAGTGAATAATTCTCCCTTATTGGACTTACGAAAAAATAGCAAGTTTTTGACCGTCTTTGATAGCCTAAGTTTGGCTATAATTATATCGAAAGTGGCCGTCGTCACTTCGAGAATAGAGTTGTATTTAGCACTAATTGACGTATATATGAATGCGGTTAGGAGAAATAGCGGGAGTGCTAACTGAGCCTCGTCCGAAATGGGATAACTCGAGGTTAGGTATGTAGTAGTTTCTTCAGCAGGATTAGTAAGCCTTAGCTTTGTGAATCATAGTAAACTCCGTATTTGAAACTCTTGGAGTTGAATGTTGAGTATTGAGTAAGTTTAGTAAATGCGGTTTGTGTTGCCGTATGTATTGAGTCCGAAAAGATGAAAAGCATGCACAAAAGGCGGGATTAGCATTCCAAATTTCAGTATAGCCTATTGTATGATTAGCAAGCATGTTGTAGAATAAAGCAATTTTCAGAATAAAAGTTATTAAAGTAAAACAAGATAGACATACGGTTTTATGGCTACGGACTAGCCATTGAGACGGACGAGATATTGGCTACATTAGCCATTCGAGCCGGTCGATCACGCAGTACGAGATTAGCGGCGATTAAGAAAGGTATAGAATCGGTATAATCGGTAAAGAATCGGTATTGCACGAATCGGTCAGGAATAAGAAATCAGATTTCGAGATAGTCTTTGGATTATACATGCTTTATTTATATATGCTATTTGTTTGTTGAGACTTGATGTGGCGTAGGGCCCCTTATTGAGCGTCCTCGCACGCCCCTGGATTAATGTCGTGTCTCCCACTGAGCGGGTGAGTTTACGTCACTCCAGTGGTGGCATGCCGTCCCGACTTGGGCGAAGATAGGATGAAGCTTTTCCCATGCTTGGCGTCGGCTTTATAGTTGTCTCCCTGTTGACTTATTCCGGGGAGCGGTGCGGCTTACATTTCGAGATAGCCCTATTGAGAGTTAGGGGAACCAGACCCTATCTGTTGTAGACTGTATAGGAGTCCTCTGGACTGGAGACACGGTTATTTATATCGCGGGCTATGGCCCGAGCCGGAGACCCGGGGGCCGATAGAGGCTCGGTGAGAAGGTGAGTGGAGTGACTTAGTTTTGGTAGTTTTTGGCAGGTAGGGGTATATGGGTGTTTGCTTGCTTGGTGCCATCCGGCTTATGGGAGTTAATTATTGGCTCTTGCTTGCTACTTGTATATCCTATTTATGTGCTATATACTAGCTACTAGACAGCAGGCACGTCGCGTCTACAGTACGCCTCTGCCCTATCGTCTGAAAGCTTGATTTCGTTTATATCGGCTTCTTCGAGATTCAACTATCTTTGCTATACAAAATTGCTAGTTATGCTATATATATTCAGTTGTTTTCGGTTGCTGTTGTTCAGTTGCTTTGCATACTCATGCAGTGGTGCGCGCCCGGTGGGGTGTGCATTACTTACTGCAGTACTCATAGACGGGCGATCCTCGTGATTCCGGCCAGAACATTGAGTGCTCGGCTCGTCATCAGATCGATTTCCCGAGGAGAATGTAGCTCTTTTCCTTTTGTTGTACGAGTATGGGTAGGTCAGACCATTTTTGTCCCGGTCATTTCTATGGTTACTCATAGAGGCTTGCAGATTGTATATACTATCTCCTGTGAGTCGATTGAGCCGGTCGTGACGAGGCGCGTGCGGTTTGTTATAGCTGTTTAGTATTCACATTTTATGTTGGTCGTATGGGGCCGTAGCTTGGCGGTAGTGGTGACCTTGCCGGTCACGGCGCTTTTGATGTCCCCTTTGTTGAATCTCAGATGACTAGACAGCATGGTGGCCTTGTCGGCCCGCATAGGTTACGATTATAGTATGTTTAAGTTGAAGCATTTATTACAGTACAGTGGTATAGGCCCGATTAGGCGGAAGGCTGTGTTTGCAGCCTTTATATAGCCCTTTGTTTCCGAAACACAGAGATAGAGCTAGCAGGTACCAGATGTGCCTAGGCCACCGATTAACGATGCAGGTCCTACTAGGGCACCAGGCGCCCGATCCTTACCCAAGGCGGGGGCGTGACAAACTTGGTATCGGGGTCATGTCCCAGGGAGTCACAAGCCGTGCTAAGTAGAATCTAATCTATGGATGTGTTGTGCACCACATACTATAGGTAGGAGGCTGCGAGGCATGATAGGATAGTTACTCTTCTTTCTCGATCGATGCGTGCTATAATGGTACAGTATAGGGTTGAGTCCTAAAAGCTACCATATTCTTTGGTTACGAGATACAAAGGCGGTCAGTAATACCCTATAAAAATGGAAAGATCGGACTCTTGAAGAAGGGCATCGAGCCGGTTACAAGATAGTTACGGCGGCGGGGAGGAGGTACCGGGGCCTCCTAGCGTGATACCTTTATCGGTACTATTCGGTATACGTTGATAACGTTAGAATAGGAAGTCAGAAGTATAATTTACATACACGAGTTGATTTATTTATTAGCAATATAGATCTGATTAAGATTACAAACCAGTCGAACTATCGGATAGTATGAGAAAGAGAGGAAATGCGGGATTCCCAAATCCATCTTTTCAGATGTGGTACAGTTATATGTTTCTATTTGTTGCAATGAGAAATGGGCTATTCCTACCGCTTGACCTTGATTCCAGTACGATGGTCACTTAAGAATTGAGGTGAGGCTGCCCAAATCAAGCAGTAAGTGAAGATAGATTGATTAATTCAGTAGAGTTGGTGACGTAAAGAGCAAGTAAGACTACAAGCTCACCCCGAAGCGAGGAGTAAAGACACGGTAGTGAAGAATGCCCCAGTAATAGTCAAGTTCGAGAGTCGGAAAAAGCCAAGTCCACCATATATGCTAACAAATAGCAGACACACCTGCAAGATAATGATATGATTCAGTTGCTGATATCAGAAGGTAGAAAGGTCATGTGAATCGAGATGGAGTGCATTTGCGGGTCGAAGAAGTATGGCCCCGAGACTTGACCGGTAAATTTATTAGCAATGTAAAAGGCGGTACTTGAACTTGAGCTCGGTTTAAAGCGAGGATAGAGGAAGAAGCAGAATACAGATTAAATGAAATTAGAATCACCCCCAAATTGATAGATTATCGTATTAAGAACTAAGTCTTGGTGACAGTTAAAAGACGGTAAGATTGCGGTTCGAGTGCCGTTGTATGTGTCCGCTTATGGAGAAGTTAAGAAATTATCGGATACAACGACTCCTAATCTAGTGTGGCCTAGAGATAAGACGATGGCAGTCATGAGCTCTCAATATAATGCCAAGTAAGGCCATAAGATTCGAATATTGACCCACATTGCAGGAGTGGCAGAATTTTAAAAACGACGAGACAATAACTAAAGTGTATATGCTTGTTGCTTTAGAAGGGGATGAAAATCCATGAAATAATAAGAGGCCAGGAGATATCAATAGTCAGTGACGGATTAGATCATGTACGGTATGGAATTTAGCAAAGCATGTCAGGGATTACGTATCATTACAGAATTCAGTATGTAATGTACGTAGTTATTGACTCTATATATATCTGAGATAAATGATATCTTTGTGGCATTACCAATAGGGGTTACAATCACACGAGCTGATTAGTGCTAGAGCATATACAAATTGCCTTGTACCAAGACCCTTTGCCAAAAGAAAAAAAGAAAGAGGAGGGAGAAAAAGGAAGAGAAAGGAGAAGAGAAGGGGCAGGTTGAGTATGCCTCACGTATGAAGCAATAGAAACTATCTCGGTTCTCGGTATTAAGTTAATAGACTTATATGTTGTTACCAAATCTAGGCTTTAGAAGCTTACAGAGTTAGTAACACAGATCAGGTAGTTAGCGGGTAAGGCGCGTTAGGCAGTCTAGCGACCAGCTGGCGCTGTATTGACGAGGAAACATCTAAAGACCAGTAACATTAGTGCATGTGCTAGAACCAGAATTAGAGACCGAATAGGCATACTTGATTAGCAATAGCAATTATTTTCGATATGTTAAGTGGCCATACATCATTTTTCGATCTTGTAGGTGAGGATTGACCTTAGTCAACACAGAAATTATTAATATTGAAACACCCCGCCAAGTCAGCCGGCCATCCCAGTCAGATAAACCGTGGGTACCCAAGAAAAGGTCCACATCAGTAGTTAGTGACAGACTAGTACTTGACTGGTTCGTAAGATATTCGAGATCACAGGCCTAACGAAGGCGATCTTCTGAGAATAGCTCATAAGATCGAGAATTTCCTAGAATAGCGGTATAAATCCAAGTGGATACGCTCAGGCGTAAGAAATTGATAGTACCCTGCTAGTACGGTGTCTATTAAGACAAAGAGATCAGTAGACTCCCGTGAAGATCCGGAGATTGATTAAGTCTGATTAAGCGGCCCTATTCGGTTACTCCAAGGTTATGCGACGGATCATTAGAGATCATGATCAATGTCGGGATCACCACGATCGGATAAAGGCACAGGTGCGCAGAGGCAGTCGTTCGGGTTATCCAACAACAAGTAGCCTTAGCATGCGGCTAGAAGGCCAGATAAGCTGTAGTTATACCAGTAAATTACCTGTCGGTTTCTCTGGTATGATAAGCCCCGGTATGACCGTCAATTATATGCCAGCTCTCTAAAAATGAGTATGTTGTATCGGTCAAGAAGAGAAAATGAAGTAGCAAAGCGCCCTTAGCTGCATCTGTTAGGAGTTTGGGCGTACTTGCTGCCGAACAACGGGGTCTATCCAGAGATATACCCTAATTAGTCAGCCGTTCGTATAACGAAATGAAGGACAACAGGGCGGTAATTTAGAACACCGCCATGTCGTCGTTAGTTGTGGAGAGTAAGAACGGAATATGAAAGATCTTGACTAATCCGGCAAAGATTATATCCCGCAAGGTAGCGCCAGATTTTAGATAGCGAGGACGAAGTGCTGTTATGCAAAGGCCGCCTACGTGTTCCCTAGGATGTTTGGGGCTCACCCGTCGTTATGAACAGGTACATTACACGCTATTCTCTCCACCAGTAGCGACGAAAATGTACCATGATCTTAAACAACTACTGGTGGCCAGGTATGAAAGAGAAATTAACGTTGTAGCCTAGTGTCCTAAGCGCAACGGAGTAAAAGCGAGAACATGAGAAACCAGGCAGTTTGACTCAGGACATAACTGTGCCTCTCTTGAAGTGGGAACGGTGAATATGGATTTTATGGCGAGATTACCTAGTACTAGACATAGACATGACTCTATATGGGTGATAGTTGGCAGATTGATAAATCGGCTCATTTCCTGCCGTGAGAACTACTTTCTCGGCGAGAAGATTATGCAGTTTTGTATATTAAAGAAATAGTCAGATTGTATAGAGTGCAGTATCCATTATTTGAGGCAGAGGAGCACGGTTACGGCTAGATTTTGTGAGTCACCGGGGAGAGATGCAGGTACGCGAATTATTTGAGTACCGCATTCCACCCTCGGAGCGGTGGACGATTTGAATGCACCATTGGACGCTCGAGGCATGTTGCGGCGTGTGTGCTAGATTTCGGTGGTAAGCCCAGGATGAGCATTTGCCTATAATCGAGTTTGCTTATAATATGACTATCACTCGGCTATTCGAATGGCGCCTTTGGGGCTTTATACGGGCGAAAATGCGGTCCGCGGTCGGCTGGTTGAAATAGAATCGGCGTTGATTGGACCAGACATTGTTCAGCAGTCGAGAGGAAAGTAAAGCTTATCGAACGCCTATTGACTGCAGGGTCACCGAAATCATATGCGGATGTACGGCGCGAGCACGGAGTTCAATGTGAATAGTAGGTATTTACGAAAGTGTCTCAGATGAAAGGTGATGAGATTCGGCAAGAAAGGTAAGCTCAATCCAAGATTTGTTGGGCCATATCAAATTCTCAGAAGAAACTAGGCCAAGTGGCATATGAGTTGAACTTGCCTCCAGAGTTAGAATCCGTTCATCCGGTCTTTCATATGTCCATGCTAAGAAATGCATAGGAGACCACGTCGAGCGATCCCGATCCAGAAGTACATCCTGGTTATAGAAAAGAGCTAGCCTACGAAAGTTCATTAGCTATTCTGAACAGACGAATTCGTAGATTGAGAACTTAAAAGGTATTGCGTCTGTCAAGTATTATGGCGTAGTAACAAACTAGAGAGGAAATGACGTGGGACGCGGAGGAAGTCATGAAAGCTAGATATCCTAACTTATTCCAAGCCTAGTCGAGGTATTAGGTATGTTCGTATTATTATATATGCAGCACCCTATAGTTGTATATGTATGAAATGTAAGAAGATTGATGTTTAGCTATCAAGTGAACTTTATAGTATTGTGTGGAGTACACAGTATTGGGCTTTTCTGCGTTTAGGGCTTTTGGGATAGTCCATGTGGAAACTACGCCAAAATTTTCCTAAACTAGTAAGTTGAGATAAGTGAAAGTCCTCTAGATGTGTTCCACTCGAGGACCGAATGTTCTTAAGGGGAGAATGTTACACCCAGTAGATTCCCGACATCAAGATAGCCTATTCGCACGTAGGTTAAGCATATTTGAAAGCCATACATGCTAGAAAAAGGCCCGGAAAGACCGGATAAGACATTTGTCGAACCATCGCGGAAGAGGCAGAGCACTCACGCGATGTGCCGTGTCAGGGCGGAGCCACCGCATTGGCTCCGTGACATGTTGGGTATGTCCAGGCCCAAGTATATAAAAGCCCCACTTCGGTTTGTGATGATATATCATTATATTAATTTCCGGAAAACGTAGGAGAGGAAAGAGAGACAAAGAGGGTTTATATAATATGCATTCCGATTATGCTGCAACGTAGTCTAAACCCAAATTAACCTCAGTACCGAGGTATTGCTTGACGGGGAGCATTTTTACGGATTTTGTTTCGCGAAAGTCAGCCGATGAATCCGAGCTACCGACCTAAGGTAAGTAGAATTGCTCCAAACTAGTGTCTATGTGCTCCTAGCCGTAAAAAGTGAATACTTCTCCCTTACGGACTTACGAAAAAATAGCAAGTTTTCGGCCGTCTTTGATAAGCCTAAGTTTAGACGATAATTATATCGAAAGTGACGTCGTCATGAGTAGAGTTGTATTTAGCACTAATTGACGTATATGAATGCGGTTAGGAGAAATAGCAGGAGTGCGGCCGAGCCTCGTCCAACCGTCGGATAACTCGAGATTAAGGTATGTGATAGTTTCTTCGGCAAGTTAGTAAGCCTTAGCTTTGTGAATCATAGTAAACTCAATATTTGAAACTCCTAATTGAATGTTGAGTATTGAGTAATTTTAGTAAATCTGGTTTTGTGTTGCGTATCATATTCGGTCAGAAGATAGAAAAGCATACGCCAAATGGAAAGTTAGCATTCCAGATTCAGTATAGGCTATTGTATGATTAGCAAGCATGTTGTAGGAATAAAAAACGATTTTCAGAATAAAAGTTAGTAAGTAAACGAGATAGGCAGACGAGTTTTATGGCTACGGAACTAGCCATTCAGACAAACGAGATATTGGCTACGAATTAGCCATTCGGACGATTGATACCACAGCTCTGAGATTGCTTGGCGGTTAAGAAAGATTATAGAATCGGTATAATCGGTAAAGAATCAGTATTGCACAGGGTAGATCGGAATAAGAAATCAGATTTCGGATAGTCTTTTCGATTATACATGCTTGCTATTTATATGTGCTATTTGTTTGTTGAGACTTGATGTGGCGTAGGACCCTTATTGGCGTCGTCGCCGCCCCACAGGTTGGTAATCGTGTCGCCCACTGAGCGGGTAGGTTTACGTCACTCCAGTGGTGGCATGCCGTCCCCATCTTGGACGAAGATGGGATGAAGCTTTCCCATGCTTGACGTCGGCTTTATAATTGTCTCACATTGACTTGTTCCGGGAGCGAGTGCGCTCTGTTTCGAATAGCCTTTGTTGAGAGTTCCGGGGGCAGACCCTATCTGTTGCGGACTGTACAGGAGTCCTCCGGACTCCAGACACGGTTATTTATATCGGAGGCTATGGCCCCGGCCGTAGACCCGGGGGCTGGTAGAGGAGCTCAGTGAAGCCGAATGAAGTGGAGTGACTTATTTTTTGGTAGGTTTTGACCGGGTAGAGAGTATTAGATTGTTTGCTTGCTTGGTGCCATCCGACTTATGAAGTTCGTATTGGCTCTTGCTTGCTACTTGTATATCTATTTATGTGCTATATACTAGCTACTAGAACTGTGAGCCGTCAGCGTCTGCGTGCGCCTCTTTCTCCGGTATAGAAAGCTTGATTGAGTTTATATCGACTTCTTGAATTCAGCTATCTCTGCTATACAGAATTGCTAGTTATGCTATCTATATTGATTGTTTTGATTTATTATTTCAATTTGCTTTGCATACCCGGTACGGCAATCTTGACGCCCAATAGAATGACTGTATTACTTACTTGCAGGTATTAATAGACGAGGAGGCGATCCCACCGTGATTTACAACCCGACTATTGAGTTATCAGCTCCTGTCATCCAGATCGATTTCCCAGAAGTGTAGCTCTTTTCCTTTTGTTATGCAGTATGGATAGGTCGGGCCTGTCCGGTGTTTCTATTGTTACTCATAGAGACTTGATTGTTATACTATCTCCTTAATTGATTGAGCGGTCGTGTGAGGCAGGTAATTTGTTATAACTATTTAGCATTCCTGTTTATATTAGCCGTGTGGGGCCGTGGCTTAGCGGTAGTGGTGACCTTGCCGGTCATGTAGCTTTCATTATCCTTTGTTGAATCTCGGATGAATGAGAGCAACATGGTGGCCTTGTGGCCCATAGGTTCTGATTATGAGTATGTTTAAGTTGCATTTGTTATTACGGGGCACAATTGGCTATAGGCGGTTGGCGGAGGCTGTGGCACAGCCGTTATATAATACTGTTCCCGAAATCTGAGATAGAGTAGCCAGGCACCGAGATGTGCCTAGGCCTGATTAACGGTCCCGAGGTCTACTAGGAGCACCGAGTGCCGATCATACCCCCAAGGCGGGCGTGACAAATACACCCCGGCGAATGAGATGGATCAAATGAAAAAGAAGGAGAGAGAAGCTAAGAGGGCTAGGATGAGGAGTTATGGATAGTCCCAGCTGAGAGTTCCGGTGGAGGACATCACCATCGGATCCCACCGGAGATCTTCATCCCGATTCCATTATTAGCTTGATTGCATCCCGAGACCTAGGCATGATCGAGTATGGTAGAGCGTCAAGCTCTAGAGTCTGAGAGCATGTTAGGAGGCCCAACATTCCAATTTGCTATAGGTGTGGTAGGAGGACCCTTGGAAATTCTTAGCGAGTTTAGGTGTGTGTTTCAGGTGCTTAAAGGAAGCCTGGACATCTGCTCAGAGACTGCCCTTGACTAAACGGGGGCCATAGTAGAAGGCTGTGACACAGCCACGGTTCACCAACTCCACCCCGGCACACTTAGCTCAGCAGAGGGCATCCACTGTTTGTGGCGCCGGCACGAGAATAGATTTTATGACTATCATCTTGTCGGAAGGCTTCTCTAAATGTGGTGACTCAGTTTCTAAAGTCGGTCTCGAAATCCTAGAAGAACCCTTCTCAATTTCTACTCTAGTTAGTGACTCGGTTACAGCTCGATGGGTATACAAAAATTGCCCTATCAAGTCCTTCAAAAAGTTATCTCAAAATAGTATAGTAGAGCTAGACATGACAATTTTTGATGTTATCTTCGATATGGATTTGTTTCATGCATATTATTCCTCGGTAAATTATAGAGCTACGATCGGTAGAGTTCGATTACGATTGAGCCGGTCCTAGAATGGAAACATATAGGTTCCTTTATTTCCTATCTCATGGCTAGGAAGATGATTTTTAAAGGCTGTGTATGCCATCTAGTTTGAGTTAGGATGCTACATCCGAGGCCTCGACTCTTCAGTTAGTTCCTATAGTGTGTGTATTTAGAGGTGTTTTACGATGATCAACCCAGGTCTTCCCTCCCCTTCGGGAGACGGCTTTGATATCAACCTTCTTCACGATACACAACCTATATCCATTTCTCCGTACAAATGGCTCAACTGAGCTAAAGGAGTTTAAAGACCAGTTGAAAGATCTCCTAGATAAGAGGTTTCATTAGGCTTAGTAAATCCTTTGTGGGATTGCACCAATTCTTTTCGAAGAAGGATGGTTCCCTTAGAATGTGCATTGAATATCTTTGCCGGTTGAACAGAGTCGGGAATCAAGAACAAATATCCCCTCCCTAGAGTTGATAATTTATTTAAACGATTTCCTTCAAGTGCTAAGTGCTTATCAATGATAGACCTTAGATCTAGCTATCACTAGCTAAGAGTTAGAGAGAGTGACATCCCGAAGACAACCTTTAAGACTTGGTATGGTCACTATGGGTTTGTAGTTATACCTTTTGGACAAATTGATACTTTTGTAGGTTTTTATGGACTTGATGAATAGGGTATTAAAGCCGTATTTGAATATATTCATGATTGTCTTCATAGATAATATCCTCATATACTCTCGAGCGAGGAGAATGACACTCATTTAAGGATTGTGCTCTGAGATATGAGATCATAGCTATTTGCTTAATTCTGGCAGTGTGAGCTTTGGTTGAACTCAGTAGCATTTTTAGGCCAGGTGGTGTCCTAGCGAGGGGGTGCAGATGGACTCTCAAAAGATGAGGCGGTGAAGAAGTGGCCTGGGCCGGTTAGTCCTTTGGATCTTAGAGCTTCAGGTTTAGTTTCCTACTAGGATATTTTTGAAATACTTTCATCCATTGCAGCACATTAACTATGCTGACACGGAAGAAGGTCAAAGTTTGAAGTGGTCGGATGCTTGTGAGAAGGGTTTCAATGAGTCAAGGCTCGACTCCGCCGTCCTTTGATATTAACTCTACTAGAGGGCATGAATGGATTTGTTGTGTATTATGATGCCTCTAGGGTTGATCTTGGTTGTGTGTAGATGCAGCATGGTAAAGTCATTGCATATGCCTCTAGACAACTTCAGAGTCACGTGAAGAATTACTCGATGCATGACCTAGGTGGCGGCGGTGGTATTTGCGTTGAAGATTTTTAGACACACTTTTATGGGGTGCATGTGGATTTGTTCACGGACCACAAGAGCCTTCAGTATGTATTCACTTAGAAGGACCTGAATTTTTGACAAAAGAATTGGTTAGGGTTCTCAAGGACTATGACATCATGTCATTTATCATCTAGGCCAAAGGCCAGTAGTGGCGGATGCTCTTAGCGAGGCTGTCCATAGAGAGAGTGTCTCATGTTGAGGATGGAGGTGTTAGCAAAGATGTCATAGACTTGCTCATTTAAGGTTCTCCTTTTGACCCAACAGACGATGGTGTCATTATTCAAAATTATTCAGAATCTTCATTAGTGATTGAGTTCTATGCTAGGCAAGACAAGGATCCTATCTAGGTAAAGATAAAGGAAGATTTCGAGTCGGAAGTGAGGTTTTCACCTAAGGGGGAGATGGTGTACTCTGATATCAGGGTCGATTGTGCATGCCAGCTGTTGATGACTTGAGAGAGTAGATGTTGGGTGAGGCTCATGGCTCTAGGTGTTCTATCCACCCAGGTTCCACCAAGATGTATCGTGGCCTATGGGAAGTTTATTGGTGGATGGCATTAAGAAAGGACATAGCGGAGTTTGTGGCAAATGTATCAAGTGCCAATTAGTGAAGGTTGAGCATCAGATACCTGGGAGTATGGTTCAAGATATTAGCATTCTTAGTTGTGGGAAGAGATCAATGGATTTTTCACAGGATTGCCTCGTACATGCCAAAGAAATGCGACTCTATAGGTGTTTGTGGATAGGTTAACCAAATCGGGACATTTCATACGGTCAAGAGTACCAATTCATCCCAGGATTATGCCAAGTTGTACCCTCTGGAATTATTTCAGTTGCATGGAGTTCTCTTATCCATTATCTCATAGAGGTACTCAGTTTTCCTCAGAGTTTTGGATTATTTTGGAAGGACTTGGTACTTGAGTAAAGCAGCGCGACTTTTCACCCACGAGGCAGGCGGATAGTCAGGCCGAGATGACCATTCAAATGCTTGAGAAATGTTGAGTGTGTGATTGATTTCAAGGGTAATTAGGATGATCACTTTCCTATTATCAAGTTTGCTTACAATATCCAGGTACCACTCTAGTATTCGGATGAAACACATTTGAGGCTCTTTAGGGGCGAAGGTGTAGATCACCTATTGGATGGTTTGAAGTAGGCGAGGCTATGTTGATAGGAACAGATTGATTGATGAGGCCATAGAGAAATTCCATCTTATTAGGGAGATACTAAAAACAACTCAGAGTCATCAAAAGTATTGTATAGATGTTAGGCAGAAGGCTTGAGTTTGAAGTTGATGATTGGTGTTTTTTTGAAGATGTATCCCATGAAGGAGTGATGAGGTTTAGAATGAAGAGAGCTTATTCCCCGATATGTTGAATATATAGAATTCTGAGCGAGTTGGCAGTAATATGAGTTGGAGCTACCAGTGGAACAGCCTCAGTACATCCAAATTTCCATATATCCCTATTGAAAAAGTCATTGGTGACCATTTGCCTTGGTTGTTCAGTAGAGAGCATACATGTGAGAAGGATAGCCTTACTATGAGGTTTACGGTGAGATCCTTGATCATCAGGTTCGGATTGAAACAAGAAGGTGGCTTCAGTAAAGGTTTTGTGGGAGGAATCAACTTTGAGGGAGCTAAGTGGGAAGATGAAACAAATATGATGGCTGAATGACCCACATCTTTTCCCTTTTGAAACAGTTTCAGCATGAAGGTATCGCATAAATCCTTTCATGTCATTGCATGCTTGTATGTTTCATGAATTCAATTCAGAACTGTGTATCAGTCCAGAAGTAGTTACTCCATCAGTTTCCTTCATATGTGTTAATATTAGTTTGCAGTTCTTTCCCCAAACTTTTAGTATGTAACACATTCGAGGATGAATGTTCCAAGGAGATATAATGCAACACCTCAAAAGTTCCTATGACTTGTTGGGATTGGAAACATGATCAGCAGAAAAACTTTGAAAAATATCTCAGAACGACACAATGTATGAGTCGTGGTGAGGAGTAATAAGGCGTAGGAAGGTACAGGTGAGTTTCAGGATTGATAGGTCAGGACCAATGAGTGAGTGCGAGTCATAGGTCCCCACAATAGGCCATTTCTAGTAATCGTGACAAGCTGCTAGTGTGTCAAGTTTGGAAGGTATAACACATGGAATGACTCATCGTGGCAAACAAGGGTCATGATAAGTGTCCATGGAAGGAATTAGAGAATGGAGGATTAAGGCGGAGTGCAGCAATAGGAGGAACCATGGGCATTATCTCATGGTACGACTGTGGTATGACTTTGTATTTGGCAGTGACATTTTTTCTGCGATATCATTAAAGTATTTTCATAAATCCTAAGCTCTAAGTCCTCAGCTACGTTATTTTAAGCCTAAAAAAGGAGGTTAAGTCTATCTCAAGTTATTAGATTCCCCATGAATCCAAAACTTTGAGTTCTCTTGGAAGATCAATCTAGAATTCTCTCAATTCATTTCCCAGTCTTGGGATTTCAAAGTTAAGTTGAGAATCAGTTTGCCCAGAGTATGTAGGGCCATGAATGAAGATCCTTTGCTCTCATGTGCAAGTTCCCTCGAGTTCATGAATTCAAGTTCTACTTCAAGTATATGATCTTATTGGATTTAAACCCAATTTTATGAAATTCTCTATGGTATATCTATTGGTCAATTTCCCTTATGTTCCAAATCACGTCTTAATATTAAGTGGGCAGATATTATACACAATTGATTATAAATTCACGATTTAAAGTTATTAGAAATTATGCCCAATTATGCAAGCTTAATGAAAAGTCAAGTTTATGATTCATGATTTCAAATTATGATAATATATCTAGCATGAATAAATGTTTACAAATTACCATGTATGAATCCATGATTTTGGCTTATAGATACTATTTCAAGTATGCATGATTTTAAGATTTCGGCAAGCCCATGCAATTTAAATATGTTTTCATGATTTAGCTAAGCTTCATATGATCAGCTTACTATATGATTTGGAGTCAATACTATGAATTCAGCTTATGATATGTTTGGAGCAGGACGTTCCTATGTTAGAAACTTTCACACTATAAATTATGATTTCAGCTTCATTAAAAATTGATGGGAGCACTATGCACGTTTTTAGGGTAGTGTCTGGCATCGTAGACTAGGGAGTTCAGGTAAACCCCTTGTCTGAGTATGCACCAACATGGGTATACATAAACATTGGGACCTCCTTTGAGAGTTTTCCCGCCATGAGAGCCTCAACTTAATATCAAAATCATGGTATCGTCCTTAGCCTAGCATAGTTTGGAGAGGGATCTGCCTACTTGATTATTATACTTGGGGCATCACGTAAGCTCCATCATTAAGGTATCGATTATATGATGGTCTCCCATTATTCCTCATAATTTCGGGCATATCATGTTCATGCCTTATGATATAATGTTTTATAGCAGGTTTGACCCAATGATCAGTTTATAAGATTTTACTTATGATTTTAGCTGTGACAAGTCATATTATTTCTATTTTTAACCTTGGTCATTCTGTTCGGATATGACACTTAACTATGACTATGGATGTCTTAGATACAATTATCGGCATCAGTCCTTACTCTCATGATGTACTGATTTATATTTATATGCATGATTTCAGTTAACATTACACACTCTGTACATTCAAAGAACTGACCCCATACTCTATGTTGTATCATTTCATGATACGGGACCGGCAATCAGTTTCGGTTTGCCATTAGTCTAGCTCCCGCACAATCTAGCTTAGTTCTTGTTGTGGTGAGTCCTTATCTTTCGAGGACATTCAGTTTAGTGTTTGATTATGCTATTTCAGTTTCAGAATTTAACAAGCTGGATTGAGGTGTTGTCCCATCGGCTCATCATACACTTTAGGATTTATTAGACATTATGTAGACTTTGAAACTTTATCAATTATTGCTCACTTATGATTGTTGTCATGTGTTATGTTATTCATACTTCCTCTGACTGATCATGTTTGAAGTTATCAGTTACCGCTTTAATATATGCCCGTTAGTTGCTATGTTCATGCCATGGGTCGACTTGGAGTCATTCGTTGTTCTAGGTCCGTGTCGGTTTGGGGCCCCGGCCGGTCGTTACATATTTTATATACTAAGTCCACAAACCCTTTAGAGAGTAAGCTGAAACTGATGGTCGGAATATGGATCCAACCTACCCATAACTATAACTCAAAACTTACACTAAAATAACTAATCCTTAGATCCAGGAAGAGAGGAGTATACCAATACATCCCGTTGATCTCACAAAGCGCTACAACGACTAACAATCCACGACATCTACCTATAGCACAAATGTAGGTCCCTAGGCAAAAATGGGACATCAGTACGAATAAAAATATACTATATTTCATCAACTTGTGTGTAGACTCCTGACCGAGACACGGGACCTATAACCACAAATGGATCCAAGCTAACCCATGACACATACACAACATGATTTCAAGAAAAACTAAGCATAAATAAAACATGAATATAACATAAGCGGAAGTATGCATATATACATGGCGTCTGAAAAGCCTCTAATCATATGATGAGATGATAGGACAATACCCTAACTAGCTCGCTATAATACTGAAACTAAAATACATAAGAGAAAGAGACATGAACCTAAATTGACCTCTTCATATCATGATGACTCACCATTTCGCTGACGATCTTGGACATAAATAGGAGAGCGGGCGCGTCGAGGGTGAGAATGACACCCGAACCTATATCATGAGATTATATAGAATAGAATATATAGTCAATATTTAGAATGTACTGAGTATGTAGAGAAAGTAAAACAAGGTCATGAATAAAGCTAAAATGAAACATGACATCTTTTGAAATCATTATCTAGTCATAAACATGGGTTATTCATCATGAGTGAGGTATAATGACCCATGGTTTGAAAGTGGAAATCATATAGTTTTCCATACTTGAAATCATAAGTAAAATCTCTTAGACTAATCAATGTGTCAAATACGCTATAAAATGTAGTATCACAAGTCACGAGCATGAATCACTTAAAGCATGAGGAATAGTGGAGACTCTCATAGGCACCGTCATGATATATCTTACATGATGCCCCAACTATCTCACTCAAGTGGGCGAGCCATCGAAGCTAGACAAGGCAAAAGACGATTAAGAAGTGATATCATTTGTTAATGCTTTTAGGGAATGAACATGAATAAATATCTATGGTGGTACATAGTTCTAAGACTCGGGGTTTTCTTGAATCCTTGGCCTGCTCGGTGCTAGACACTACTCCCAAAAATATGCACATGACTTATAATCATCATCGCCAAAACATACTTGATCTTGCATGGGCGCATTGGCTTGTCTAAATCATGAAATTATATTCATACTTGACATATGTGAAATAGCCATGAAAATGTGACATTGAGTTGGCCCCGATACATAAACTTGAGTTTCATGAAAATCATACATACTTGAATAAATAGTCATAACTCAAAGTCATAGGCTTTAAGATTGAAATTCATAATATCATGCATGGTAGGAAAAATCACAATAAACTTGAAAATATAGGTCCATGATAGATTCTAGTATAAAACATGCTATCATAATCATAAATCATATGAATTTAATCATAACAGACTTGAATTCATAGGGCTCATAAGAGATTTCATGAGTGGGTCTAACCTAGTAATTCATGCTTGGAGACTTGAAATCATGAGATAGAGATGAAATTGGGCATGAGGGTGGAAGGATTTACCCCATTTATGATCCTGCATACCCGGAAGCGATGGGATTCTTGCCAGGGCATGATGTCTAAGAGAATCGGTGGAGATGAGTGAGCCTTGATGCTTGAGGCTTGAGAGGGTTTTTATCTTGTAAGTGTTAGGAGTAGAATGAGGGTTTATGATGAATAAAACCCTCTAAAACACTGTCAAGTCAACATGATTTAGTTTACGATTTAGAAATATTGAAATTACGAAATGTCCCTTAACCCGATAAGAAATTTAACCTTGCGAGACCTAATAGTGACCTAACGAGTCATTTTGGCCTCTTGACGAGTGGTCAAAGCAAGGCTCATTACCACTAGGAACATTTCCTAAATTTTGGGTCTCTTATTGATACCTCCATATAACGATTCGTCATGACACTTAATGAACCACTTCACCACTTATTAGAACTCTCAGAAATCCCTAGTTTTCACTAAATTACTACATGACTAACTTGATGAGTCATCAAGTGTCCCTAATAGTCATGATGGTAGTTACATTATGCAGTGCAATTCCCAGTTGTTTCTCCATTTTATACATAAATTATGATCTTAGGGACTTTAGGGTTTTACATTATCTCTCAGGAACATTCATCCTCGAATGGGTCAGGCATGCTTCCGGAGGGTAGGGAAGGAACTACAATGCCAAAACTAAATAACTATAGTTGAAACTAATGGAGGATTGACTCGAATTAAGATACATGAGCGAATTAGATTTGCTAGATCATACATACATACTACCAACATAGAAGGAACTGAGAGACATAGACTTGTCATGAAACTGAATAGAGTAATAAGGAGAAAACTAGTATCTCATGCTTAGGCTAGGCCGGAAGAGAAAAGATGCGGATATCTATAGATCATATCTACATCGACTTCCTACGTAGCTCCCTCAAAAAGATGACTTCTCCATAAAACCTTCATAGAAGCTACCTCCTTGTTCCTCAACTTGTGAATCTGATGATCAAGGATCTCAACTGGAACATCCTCATAGATAATGCTATTATTTACACCAATTATCTCCACCGGAACAACTAGGACTAGATCTTTGATGCACTTTTTCAACAAGGACACATGGAAAAGCTGGATGCCTTGGAAGCTAACTCCACTGGTATCTCCACCTCATAAGCCACCTTGCCAACTCACCTCAAAATCCTATGAAGGGCCAACATATCGGGGACTAAGCTTCCTTTCTTGCCGTCATTGACCTCAAACTCAAGCTCGGCATCCTCTAACATCCAAATGCGTGACCTCCAAGCTCAAGCTCTCTCCTCTAACATCTGTATAAGATTTTTGATGACTCTTAGACTATTTTCAGCCTTCCCTAAATAAGCAGCTGAACCTTCTCCATGGCTTCATGAACTGAATCTTGCCCTATCAACATTGTCTCACCTACCTCTAGAACCATACGATAGGTGATTTATATCTCCACCATAAAGAGCACGAAATGGAGGCATTTGAATCTTGGAGTGGTAGCTGTTGTTATAGGAAAACACGATGAAAGCAAGTGATCATACATACTCTCAAAATCAATCATACACACTATCAACATGTCCTCCAAGGGTCTGAATGGTCACTCGGACTAATTATCTATCTTAGGGTGGAATGTTGTGGAAAGCTTTGCGTCGAGAGGCCCCTCGAAATGATCTCCAAAACTTAAGTGAACTAAGTATCAAGATAATGGATAAAGGAACTCCATGCAGTGAACCAACTACGAATGTAGAGTCTAGTGTAATCCTCAGCTGAATCTATAATTTTGACCAGTAAAAAATATACCCAGCACACGGTCAACCTATCTACAATCACCTATATAGAGTCATACTATCGACACGTACGAGGCAAACCTATAACGAAGTCCATATTGATCTCCTTCCACTTCCAGTAAAAATACTAATGTCCTGAGCGTACCCTCATTTCTCGGATACTCAACCTTTACCTACTGAGCAATTCAGACACCTAACAAGAAATTTCGCTGTCTTTCTTCATGCCATTCCGCAATAGACTTTACGTATTGGATCACGATACATCTTGGTGGCACTTGGATGGAGTAGAGTACTAAGAGCCATGAGCCGGCCTCAACATCCGTTCTATCAAGTCATCCACAAGCCAGGACACACAATCGGCCTTGATATCCAGAGCACACTATCTCTCCCGTGGAAGAAAACCTTCTTATTCGGGAAAACATCCTTCAACTTCACTAAGATAGGATCCTCATATTTCCTTGCTTTAACCTCTATCATCTATTCATCATGAGGAATGACTTAAGAAGGATCATGATTTCCTTGATCATTATCAAGATCTCAAGCCCCATACCAACTCCTCGGTAATATTAGGCACTAACCCATTTGGGGTGGAAATAATATTATTGTTCATAAAACAAATCATTGTTGTGTTTACAATATCATCGTATAGAATGCAAATGAAATGACTTACTAGCCACAACATATTCCTTTACATAATCTAGATTCACAAATGATAGCTATTTAGAAATTGAAAAAGTTTTATACGCTAATTTAATTATACGCCATACGTGTAATTTTGGGGACCCTTTTGTTTGGTGGTTAATGTGTATACCGTGTCCATTAAGGAACTCTTTCCTTGACTCCCTCTATAGAGATTAGCTAACAACTCACCTCCGAATAGCGGAGAAGTTGTAGCTATCTGTTCCACCTGATTTTCTTTCGCCAGACCAACCTTGAAGTCAAAACTTATAAGTGTAAGGTTTCTATTTTTTGTGTCTACTCGTGTTCCTCATTAATTTTGATTAATTGTATATCTCATGCCTTTGCAGCATCACGATGCAGGGCATATTTATATGCCCAAGTGATACTCAAATGCATCGTTTTTGCCTTGTTTATCTAACAATGTTTGTACTTTCTCATGTAAATTGTAGGAAAGGGTGAATTTATACTAACCAACATGATTAGCGTTGTTTTGCAGGAAAAACGTACTTTTATGGAGCTAAGATGCATGTAGGGAGGTGGAGAGTTGGACTCGGGAGCGAGCAAGGAATTGGCCAAGGAAGCAAAAAATAAAGAGGCTCCGCGATGGAGCCCGTGTCACGCTGCCATCGCGGATGCATTCTGTCAGGAGATTTAATTGCAAGTTTCCAGAGAGGGTCGCGATCGTACTTGCATTGGCACGTTGGACTTAATTACATGGATCTTGACATTCCCGGTGAAGGTGCGCGTTCGCACCGTGGCAGGGGGTGAGGAAAGCTCCCGTTGCATGCCGTGCCACGTTAGGGATAATTACCTGGGCGGCCAAATTCCAGAGCCTCCACGTCTGCACCGTGTCACAGGCGGTGCTCCGCGAGGCACTCCGTGGCCGTTGTTTTAAATTAAAAAAATTCTGCAATAAATAGAACACTTAGGTTCATTTTTAATTATTCTGACTTGGGTGGAGCAGAACGTGGTTCACAGGCAGTTGAGAGGACGAAATTCTTAGGGTTTTTTCTCTATTCCTTTCTCCTTTATTTCAATTGTTTGCATGGTTACACTCATTTTAACGATGTTTAATCACAAATGAGTGGCTAATTTTATTTCTTGCTGAGGTTATGAATTGTTGTATTGAAATGTAATTATTGATCATCTAGTTTTTTCATCTTCTCTTCCATATGGTTGTTCTATTAATTCTTGTTCTTACTGCATTAATGTTTGGCCAATGTTAATGTATATCTAAAAAGTGGTTTTTCACTCGAAGGCACGAAACTAGAAAGTTTTGAATTAATAGGATATGATCTCTCCTTAGTTTGGAAAAATTGAGAATTGATTTACCTTCGGGATAAAAATATGCACGAAAGTCGTATTAGTCAAGTGTGGAATCAGTTTTGTATGGCTAGAACATGAATTTCTTCTTATCACCGAAATGTAGGTGGAAGGTTCATGATTTTTAAGTTGGGTTAAATACGAGAGTTTTTAATCCATAGGCATAGGTTCCGACTAGCAACCGGTGAAAAGATAAACCAATTTGTATCGATAATAATTTCTTTACATGTCGTTTGCTTCAGCATGCTCACATTCATAGTTGAATTCACTTGTATATTATTTTAAGCCTTAGTATAAAATTAGATAACGAAAATATAAAACTTTTCTTTACATTGTTGTCCGCATATTTGAAGTTACAGTAAAGTGACACTTGAGTAGATTTTGCCCTGTAGTCCGGTGCAATAGGATCGATACGCAGCTTACTTGGGCCACTTACTACTTGTTCGACCACGTGCCGTGTAGTCATCGAGCGACCGAACAAGTTTTGGCACCGTTAACGAATGCGTAATTAATTATTATTTTTCTTAAAGTGTTAGTTTGCTATTTCTTTACATTAGTGTTGACAACTTGGTGTTAGCCTGTATTTTGCGGATAGGGTCCCTGGTGAACACTGGCAAGAGACAAAAGGCGGTGGGATCATCTTAAGTAGGAAAGACAATTCCATCGCCAACGGAGAGAAGCTCACAGAAGAAAGCGCGATTGCTCGAGACAAACAATCCTGGGCAACCACGAGAATCCACCACTTGTGCGGAGCAGTGTTAGTGCCCTAGGAAATAGCAGCTAGGCGGTTAGCGATGTGGCAATCCACATGCTAGCAATGTAAATAAATTCTCAAACCTGAGCCGAGGAGGGAGGTTGAATAGCAGGACATGGTGCAATTGCTTCACAGGTCTCCTCGCTGAGGATCCACAACAACATCTTCATTTTTGGAATAGTGGCTTACTCCCATTCAGTGGAGTGTCAACAGATTATGCTCGAGCTTACATTGTTCCCATTTTCACTTTTGGGAGAAGCCAAAAGGTGGTTGAAAGATGAGCCACTAAATTCTATAACCACGTGGGATGATCTTGCAAAGAAGTTCTTGATCGGTTCTTTCCTTCGGTAAACAGCAAAGACTTAGAAGTCAAATTCTAAGTTTTAAACAAGAAGAAGGAGGATCTGTATCAAGCTTGGGAGGAAATTCAAATCAGTTGTTGCAGGATTGTCCTGCATCACCACCAATCCAATGATGTCTTTGAATTGCACACTTTTATTAGTTTGGAACCCCACACAAAAATCTTCTTTGGACTCTACTTGGTGGGGGACAAGCATTGAAAAGAAGACTTATGATGAGCTGTATACTTTGTTGTAAATCATTATTTTGGGGAAATCGGAGGTGGAAATGCGGACACTTCAGGGAGGAGCAAGGAAAGCAGCTGGAGACTTAGAAGTTGATGGGTTTACAACTATCATTTTGCCGCGAGATAGGCGCTTTGCGAGTCGCTCGCTTACCCACTTCGGCCCATGAGCATGAATCAGTCTCAAGCTATGAATGCAGTGCAACAGATTTGGTGTGAAGTGTGCAGGAGTAATGAACACTCAGCTGAGTGTTGTGGGTAAATCCTGACTTGGTGAACATTGTCGGCAATGCCTGAAAGGAATAATCACGGCGTGGTAACGCTACAGTTCATGGAGGAATCACCCGAATTTCTCTTGGGGTAGCAACAACCATCAGGGGCAGAGTTCGAGTCAGGGGTGCAAAGGAATCAAGGAGGGCAGCAGAACTATCAGTTGCAGGTACAGAGCAACTTCAATGCCCCTCCTCCACCACCATCGCCGACGTTGAGGAGATGTTCAAGACGATGATAGCTAACCAAGCTCAATTGCGGGCGACTATGTTAAATTGGCAGCCGAGGTTAGAATAATCAGTTATGCAGGCGCTGGAGTACCAGTTTGGGCAATTTGTTGGAGCCCAAAACACCAGGCCCTAGAGGAGGGCTTCCCGGCGACACGAGACCCATTAGCAGTGATAGGTGAATGAGGTGACCACAAGAGGTGGTTTGCGGCAAGGAGTGGAGCCGGAAGACCACCTAAGCGGTCGGGAGCGGTAGAAAGCGGAGAGGGAGCAAAGTGATGAGAGGGGGAAGAAAAAGGATGCTGAACCAGAAAGACCTCCACCCCGTTCCCTCAACGATTAAAGAAACACAAGGAGGACGTGTTTCAAAAGTTCATGGAGTGCTTAAACGGTACACATTAACTTACCTCTTGTTGATGTTTTGCGAGGAGTATAAATCCACAGTAAAACACATTGAACAGCTGTTGGCAAACAAAAGCAGGTTGACAGAGTAATACCACGGTGGCTCTTACGGAGGAGTGCACTTCCGGATCTGAGCAGGTGCCCACAAAGCTCAAGGACCACAGAGGTCTTTACAATTCAATTAACAATTTGGGCGAGTATCCAGGCTCGCGGATATGTGATTTGGGGCAGGCATTAACTGATGCCGACTTCATTCAAGAAGTGGGGCTAGGAGTCCTAGACCAACAATAGTGATGTGCGGCTAGAGATGATTCACCAGCAAGACCGAGACGGTATTGTGAAGGAGCGTCTTGGTGCAAATCGCTCTAATCTTCGGTAGATTTCGTTGTTCTGGACTTCGAGCCAGACATGAAAGTCCCATTTATTTTGGGACTACCTTTCTTGGCTACCGGGAAAGCTGACCCGATAGATGTATTTGTAGGGCGGCTAACTATGCGAGCACACGACAAGGTGGAGGTTTCGATGTGTACAAAGTACCAAGCTCTGGCTGGGTAATAGAGGAACTTTCTCGGTGATCAATGTGCTTTGGCAAGATGATGTTGCTCAGGGCGTTGAATCTCGAGAGTTAATGGGAAGACCCCCCGACAGGTGTAAGCACTATTGGGGTGAGGATTGAAATCGTGAGGCGTCGCAGTCACACTAGGGGCGAAGTGAGCGTGAATGATGTCGAGCGCGATGGTAAACCGGGCGCGCACGGGGAGGCAACCCATGAATTTATTGTTGTATGTTTGTAAAAAGAAAAAAAAAGAAAAGAAAAAAAAGAAAAGAAAAAGAAAGAAAAATATGTGTGTAAATATAAAAATAAAATAGTGTGTTGTGTTTTCAAACATATGAATTCTAACCAATTTCTTGTTTAAGATAATTTCAGAGTTGAACGGAGGCGAAGTAAAAGAACCGCAAAAGAAAAATCAAGGTAAGAAAAAAAATTAAAAGGTGGCAAATAGTGAGCCCACGCGTTGGCTCCGTGTCACGGAGGCGTGCTCCGCGTTACCCTGCGTGACACGTTGAGGGTGTAATCCGCGTCGGGTCTGCAAGATCACCGGGTAACCATGTGAATATCCCCTTTGTAACACCAAAATCACCTTATTTTCCCATTTCCCATTCCCTCACAAAAACCCCCAAAACCCCTTCCTCAACGTGACACGGACATAGGATCAAATTAATTCAACTTTTCTTCATATCGTCGAAGTTAAGGTATGTTCTTGAACTCAACCTCAATTCTTGTCGATTTTTTCCGATTTTGAGCATGAGGTGAGTAAACCTTGCTTAAGTAGAAATCGAGCTTAAATTCAATTAAGTTATTTGTTGATTGATGTTCATAGTAGCGTTGTGATTATATAGACGAGATAATTACATGTTGGATTGA
Source organism: Datura stramonium (assembly GCA_018107945.1). NCBI lineage: Eukaryota > Viridiplantae > Streptophyta > Magnoliopsida > Solanales > Solanaceae > Datura > Datura stramonium. Next base: position 40,960 of record JACEIK010005117.1, on the reverse strand, counting down.
ATTTTGTGTGAAATTGCTAGCTAGGAGTTGGTATGGGAAAGGAAGAAGTTAAATTAACTTTTGAAATGTAAGGCTTTGTTGTTGGGTTGTGCGTGTTGGGTGAGGTGAATTGTGTTTTGCTTAACGTTATTATGCTAAAGTAGCGATAAATTTTCGGGAGTATAAAGTTGTTGAAATTGCATGAAATTGGCGAATTACACGAAATTAGTGGCTTGCATAGGTTTTGTGTAGGTGAATAGTTGTTGTTTTTTTCTTTTTCATTACTAAGTTCTGGGTATAAAATTGTGATCGACGGTAATATTTTGTTAGTTGTACGAAGTGCGAGTAGTACAAATGAATTTACACGTAATTCTCACAGATAAGGCATGTTTGTTTGTGTTTTTGTTTTGTTTCTTGTTTTTTTGTAAATTAGAAATAAGTATGTTCTTGCCAATATCTTTGAAATTGTGGTAGAAGACTAAGTGTGGGGTGGCTAGCCTAACTCAACCTTAGTTGAAGGCGATTATAAAATTATTTGAAACACTTGGGGCCCAATGCAGCACATGTGGCAGGAACAATGTCGTGACAGGACAAGGGTAAGCGCGCATCTACATCGGGCACCGGTAGAAAGAGATCGAGGCCAGAATACTTAGGTCAGCTGGCCTGCGGTTCCACGGCCAACGCCGCCAATACAGAACCCGATAGGTGACGGAGGAAGGAAGAAATGGAACACTAAGCACAAGGAGAACAGAGTAGCTGCAGGAGCACATTGCAAGGGAGCCATTGACACATGAGTTCCCCCGCATTGTCCACCCAGTTGACACTGCCGGGCTGCGCCATCTTTGAAGAGCCAAGTGCAATCTGCATGATTTGGGAGTTCTATACAGAGTGGAACTGACGCTCCGCGGTCACGCCATCAAAATAAGGTGCCGAGATTGTCACCCTTGAGCTCATCACTGAATGCCATATTGGGGGCGCGAACAAAGACGCCCATGTACTCCAGTGGCTGAATGTCACTCCACCATATGCGGAATATGGTAGCACATTGTGTAGAGCCCATTCGACAACACTTATTTGGGGCGGGCATAAGGAGAGGGGCTGCCATCAAACATTGCCTACTCACAGATGAGCAGGGAAGCCGGGATGGCGAAGATAGTGTGTTCACAGCAGTCACGAGGTGCACATGACAGAATGTCACCGGGATCGCGTATAAGTGTATGCCCTGATGAAAAAGGCTGGAGATCAATGTTAGGCGGTAATCATATCCGCCATGAAAGAGCCCGGTTGCATCAAGGGCGCAGTGCGGGTTTGGCGGTTTGCTGACCACGTTCCTACGGGGCTGGATGTGGAGGAAGAGCCCTGGACTATATCACTTAGATGGAGAGGCGTACCGTGGACGTCACAAAGACCAAGGGACACCCGACACCACTCACTGAGCCCAGTGCACATTAGCCGAGCGACATGCTCAGGATGATCGGTACATGGCACCGTATTCGGGATGCAGATGCTCCAGGCATGGGAGGCCGGCGGCGGAGGATGAGCTATAGGCAGCTCGACCTGGAGCTACCCTTTAAGGCAGCATGGGGCTCTGTCGTGTGGGCCCGAGCTTTTTGGAGCCCGTGGATGACAATGTCCCTGCTTATGAGAAGACACGTCGCGAGGATTTCGATGTTGAGTCGGAGGAGGACGACGGGGAGATTCGGACATGGGAACGAGGCAGCGGCTTTTTGATGAAGAGTGGAGATACTTTGATTGATCAAGAGTTTCACCACCCACTTTTGTGCTGTTGGTAGCCCTTGAGAACATTGGGGACCGAGTGTTCGGTTTTAAGTGTAGGGTGGGGAGTAGTTGGGTGTGGTCTTGGTTTTGTCTGGATTGTATGTATATTACGTATTCTGTTGTTGTGCTTGGAAAAATAAATTGTGACCATTTTTGTGCTTTTTTGTGTGTATGTTTCGTATTGTAAATATCTTTTGAAGCTGCTTTGTGTGCTGTGGAATGTTGTTAGCTAGTGTGTAAATAGTTTTGTCGAAATCATCGATATTTTAAAATTTTTAAGTTAATTATTTGTATTGTGGGTTTCTCGGAGTTTGTTTCGGTTCTTTTACCGAGAAGAGTCCCATTGAACCGAAGTCGTAAATAGTGACCGTTCCCTATGATGGATGGATGACGACGTCTTAAGGGAAATGCAGTCGATAGGAGTAGCTTTTTATTTTCAATTTTGGTTTGTTTGGTGTATCCCATGCCATCGCTACTCTATGGCTATGAGCTTCTTGTTGCGTGTTGTACATGATATTTAGAATGCAAGGTGATTCATATGAAAGCATGCAATTTTGTACATATGTGAATACCTAGGCCATAAATTCAATTCGGTGTGATTGAGGCTTAATTTTGAATTCTTGTAATTAGCTGATTAAAGAGTCCGTGAATATGTCTTTAGTTGAGCATGTGCAATGAGTGTATAGTGAGGTCACGTTTATTCCATGCTATTGTGAAGTACATAGAACTTACTTTTGTTGTGTATACGAGGAAATGAAATGAAGAAGTGTAGGGAAAGGATGTGGCGTTTCTTTGTTTAGCCTAAAGTTTTTTTTTTTCTTTTTCGTACCCACCTTGAATGTCAAATCCTAGTTAGCCCACATTGAGCCTTTAGTTCTATTTTTCTTTTATCGAAAAGGTGTAAACCAAGATTAACCCTTTCTTTTCATTGTCAGTAAATCTAATCCCGAAGCTCTTAAACGCTCAAGAAAAAATAATTTTCCACAGTGTAAAGGTGAAATGGTGAAAAGAAAATAAAGAGAGGGAGAAAAATCAAAGTGATGAAAGTAAAGAAAAGTCAAAGGTGCACTTGCCGGATTAAAGAAAATAAAAAGTGCACATAACTAATCTTTGTTGTTTAATTAAATTGTGTTGTGTGCTTTAAGAAGTGGGGGGACAAAAATTGAAAAGACTGGAATTTGGAGTAGGAAGGAAGAACTTATGCCCGGAAATGTGATGGGATGTATTGAAAAGCGCTTAAGGATGCTAGTTGCTATTGTTGGTTAGCCCGGTATATACCAGTGCAGCAGCTTACATTACAACCGTTAAGTCTACGTGATCTTACATCACGCGTCCTTATATTAGTGGAGTAAACACTAGAGGCAAGCTTATGGTTCATGACCCGTGCATGTGAATTCTTTTGGGAGAGAGAGTGAAATTGTGTGTACATGCCCACACTTAAATGTTTCAAGTCATGTGAGTAAAGGAAACTCTCTTGTAATGTGAGGGCACATGCTTGACGAAACAATGAAATTCGTGTCGGATATCTTGGTCAGCTAATTTGCATGAGTTTGCCAATATCGAGAGTCGATTCTTGATGTCTAAGAGGTCTTGATATGTTTAATGTCATTGTAATGATGATACTATGCATGTTTTCTTGATGATTTGTTAAGTAAATAATCGGTATAACCGTAGCTCGGATTATCGAGCCAAAGTAGCCATGATGGGGTGTGGTGCATGAGGTGTAAGATTATTGTTCGAGGACGAAAAGATTTTAAGTGTGGGGTAAGGTGATGGGGCATATTTATATGCCCAAGTGATACTCAAATGCATCGTTTTTGCCTTGTTTATCTAACATGTTTGTACTTTCTCATGTAAATTTATAGGAAAAGGGTCAATTTATATAACCAACATGATTAGCGTTGTTTTGCAGGAAAAACATACTTTTTATGGAGCTAAGATGCATGTTGGGAGGAATTAGAATGGACTCGGGAAGCGGAGCAAGGAATTGTCAAGGAAGCGAAAGTAAAGAGGCTCCGCGTGGAGCCGTGTGCGCTATGGCGGATGCATTCTGTCCGGGTGATTTAATTGCAAGGATTTCCCGAGAGGGTCCACGATCGTGCCGTGGCACTTTGGACTTAATTATGGATCTTGACATTCCCGGTGAAGGTGCGCGTTCGCAAGGTGGCGCGGCCCCAGGCAGCTCTGCGTTACATGTCGTGCCACGTTAGGGATAATTACCTGGACAACCAAATTCTATCGCATCTACACACGTGTCATGGAGGCAGTGCTCAGCGATACACTCCGTGACACGTGCTGTTCATTGGGGAAAAATTCTCACCCGATTATAAATAGAACACTTAGGTTCATTTTTAATTATTACGACTTGGTGGAGCAGAGCATTAGGTTACGGGCGGTTGAGAGGACGAAATTCTTGGGGTTTCTCTATCCCTTTCTCCTTTATTTCAATTGTTTGTATGATTTACACTCATTTAACGATGTTTAATCCACAAATGAGTGGCTAATTTCACTTCCTTGCTGAGGTTACAGGAACAATTGTATTGAAATGTAATTGTTGATCATTTGGTTTTTTCATCTTCTCTTCCATGGTTGTTCTATTAATTCTTGTTCTTACTGCATTAATGTTTGGCCAATGTTAATGTATATCTAAAAAAGAATCCGGTTTCACTTTCGAGAGGCACGAAACTGGAAAGTTGTGAATTAATAGGATATGATCTGTTCTTTGTTTGGGAAAATTGAGAATTGATTTACCTTCGGGATAGAAATATGCAGAAAGTAGAGTATTAGTCAAGTGTGGAATCGATTTTGTATGGTTAGAGCATGAATTTCTTAACATCACGAAATGTAGGTGGAAGGTTCATGATTCTTAAGTTGGGTTAAATACGAGTTTTAATCCATAGGCATAAGTTCCGACTAGCAACCGGAGAAAAGATAAACCAATTTGTATCGATAGTGTTCTTTACATGTTCATTTTAGCCTCGGCATGCTCACATTATAGTTCGAGACTCACTTGTATTCATTTAGCCTTAGTATAAAAATTAGATAATGAAAATAACAAAACTTTTCTTTACATTGTTGTCCGCATATTTAGAGTTACAGTAAAGTGACACTTGAGTAGATTTTGCCTGTAGTCCAGTCCCTGTGGATCGATACTTGGCTTACTTGAGCCACTTACTAGTTATTGACCACGTGCACTTGCGTGTAGTCATCGGACAACCGAACACATACCATTCTCAATCCTTCTTGTTCGTCAATGGGTTGGTCATGCCAGCTAAGAGGCCCCTCTGATAATGCCCTTCATAGTTGGGGTGTGCATATTATACAAGTGAAGAACACATGGAGACTATGGATATGGTGAAGAATATAGCTTAGTTGTACCATATGTATTCGATCAAACAACTATCTTTCATGCTAGTTTTTCTTATATAAAAGATGACTCTTTCTTTACTAAATAAATGCCAGAGTCTATTCTTAAATGATAAGAGTCGACGGCTAACTCATATGCGGAAGGCTCACCGGGTAAGAACTACTCAAAAAGATTCGGTATTTCCAAAGAACTAATTCATGTCGGGTGTTGGTTGGCTTCTATTGGTGTATTGAAATGTGCAAAGTTGATTTCAGTAAGTAGATAAAGTAAGAGAGCATTCAATCAAGATATTGTAGGTACTAAGTTTATATAATATCTGTAGCAAGATAACGATTGTGTGGAAATACATCCTCTACTTGAGTTAGAGTTCTTATGTAGCAAGGTTCATTTGCCTAACGCCAATGATATAAAGAACTAGATTTTCTAACCCTAGGACCTCAGGGAAAAGACTACTTGCATTTGTTAAGAATGTGAAAAACCTTCACATGCGGGAACCTTTCTTACAGTCTTACAACTTTGATGCTCGATTCGGTTCTCCCGCACACCCTCTCTTGCAAGGCTAGATAGGGTGAAGGTGCTTTTGTAAGTTTGGTTTCCCTAGATAAGAAGTCTGCTTACCGCGTTTCTAGTAACTAATTTTATATGCAATATATTTCTATTATAGGGTTATGATTTCTTCTTTGTTTTGCTTAATAACAAGGGCTTGTGGTTCAGTATTAGTACCTTATTTGGAGAGATATAACCTCCTTTCCTACCTCTCAATGTGGGTCTTTCCCAATCCTCCGATTTAGTGTCTTTCTCTACTCTATCAACACTTATTGCAATGCCCGATATGTGGTTGGGATTTTTCCCAGCTATGAATCTTTAATAATGGTATAGTAATAATGGTAAAGTAATAATAGTGAAGAAATTTTATTCCATCCACAAACATGATCGCATTTAAGGACCTTTCCCACATTAAATCATGTTAGCCCATATTATTGTTAGCCCATGTAATTGTTAGCAGATGACCTTAGGGTTTTAGGTAGTCTTATGCCTATATAGGCACCGCATACATTTCTGATTGTCTCTTCTATTTCTCTTATGTAACTGCGATTGCTTTGATTCTTTCTTTTCTTGTTCTTCAATAAAACCCTTGTTATATATCAACATGTTAGAGCTAAATAAATCGATCTCCCTATTGTAAAAATAAACATAATCCTTGGATCGAACTCCTGTGTTTGATGCTTTTTCCACTGATCGTTTAGATCTATTGTTGCTGCCGTTGTTGGTTTGGTTAGATTTGGATGCGTTGTTGGTTTGGTTTGATTTTGGATTGGCGTTGTTGGTTTGGTTTGATTTTGACTAGGGTATTTTGTTCTTATCGTTGTTTTGGGGTTGCTTATCTTGTTGTAATTCCTTTGCTTTTGGCCAATATGGCTCAGGAAGACCGTTCTCTCCCATCATTGTTCCCACTCCCTTTGGTACTCCTCCACGATTATTTCTTCTTGCACCATCGGTAGATGCGAGTCTGGCATCTTTATGCCTCCTTGGTGGATCCTCGGTGTTGAATAATTCCAGGCAGTTTTGGCATCCAATCCTACGCCATGTCAGCATCCAGCTTAGACCCAGCTTCCTCCGATTACATCGGTATTCCCCCATCCTTACAGCCGGATTACGGATTAGTCGACCCGTAATCATATGTCACATTATCTGTCATCTTTTGGTTCCTTGTAACCCATTTCACCTCACAGTATGTCTACCAGTGCTACATCTATGCAAGTTGAGGTGTCGGTTACATTTTCTTCTCACATTATTACTCGGTAGTATATATTCCTAAACTTGCTTTTAGTGTGCCAGTCGATCGGTTATTCATAGAATGAGTCGTGGTATTCTTTTATGATTCTATTTGCCAATATGCAGGACCAACACACTCGAAGGTGATTAGGATTGGCCGTAGGTTGAGGGAACTCTATGTCTGGAGAGTCTCCGAGTGTCTGCTGTTGCCGCCTCTAGCATTGATTTGTCTTCTTTTCATTTGAGTCCTTTATCGTCGCTGTTTTATCTTTGGCATTCCCGCTTGGGACATGTATCGATGTCACGTTACGTTTTAGCCTCTACTGGTGCTTTGGGTCATTTAAACACTTATGATATTTCTGATTGTAGTGGTTGTAAACTGGCAAAATTTTCTGCCTTACCTTTTAATAAAGTATGTCTTATTGATTTGCTCCTTTGACATTATTCATTTCAGTGTGGGACCATCACGGTATCCACTAAGGAGTGGTTGAACTATTATGTTCGTTCATAGATGGCTACCACATTTATACAGGTTTATCTTATGAAGCGAGTCTGGCTTCACCCAACATTCAGCAATTTTGACCCATGACAGCATATTCGGCTGTGATAAAGTGTTTCAGGTGTGACTTAGGGGGTAGAGCTCCTTACCTCCAATGTTCAGCAGTTACTTGCCTTTGATGGTACCATATACCGGTCATCTTGTGCGATACTCTGGCGAACGGTGTTGCGAAAGGAAATACCGTCATATTGTTGAGATAGCACGCTCCTTATTATTATCTGCAGAGGTTCCTAGTATTTTTTGCGGAGAAGCAGTCCTAACTGCTGTATATGTGATCAATCGTATTCCTACGCATTAACTTTCCGAGGGATGTCTCCATTTCTGAAATTATATGGTCACATGCCGAGATATTTCTGCATTACAGTTTGAGATGCTGCTGTTTGTCCTTCGTCCTCATGTTGAACGAAACAAGCTGGAGCCAAAATCAGCTATATGTGTGTTTTTGAGGTATGGTATTTGGGCAGAGAAAGTTGCTCGTTGCTATGATCTGTCGATCAGAAATTATATGTTTCACGATATCATACGGTATCATTATTTCTATCCAATTCCAGCTAAATCCCATGATGTTACTAAGTCAGATCTTCGACATATTGATCCATTTGGCATTGACACAGAGGCTCCGGTTCGGATTGGTGTGTACGATGAATGTAGCCTAACGATTACTTCAACCCCTTTGAGGCCCGGAGATCCACCACCTTTGAGGAGGTCTACTCATGATAAGTCACCAAACTACAGTTTTGCTTATTCTACCTACTCACCCCATTTGCTTCCTTTATTACAGACATACATCAATTGTCTGAACCTGAGTCCTATAGAGAAGTTTGTATGCTCGATCCTCTTTGAGAATGCTATGGCGGAGGAATAGCATCTTCATTGAACCACACATGGATTTGGTTACCTCCACGGTAAACATACAATTGGTAGTCTATGGGTGTATAAGATGAAAATAAAGCCTGGCCAGGTCTGTTGGGCATTACAAAGGCTAGACTTATGGCAAAAGGGTACTCACAAAAATATGGTATGGACTATGAGAGACCTTTGCCGGTGAAAAGATGGCGGCCCATTACGCACTATGATTGCTGGTGCATCCGGATTCGACTTGATGGAAGATATTTCAAATGGATGTCAAGAATGCATTTCTTGTAAGGTGATCTCCATGATGAAGTGTATATGACTCCTCCGGGTATTGATCATGGCGGGTGAAGTTTGTCGGCAAAAAGCTACCATGGTCTCAAGCAAGCCTCTCGTGCTTAGTTTTGAGAAATTCTCACGATTAATTCCCTTGGCTGTCCCAGTAACCATGATTCGGCGTTGTTTGTTAGAAATGCGAGTGCAAGGCGAATTCTTTTGTCATATATGTAGATGATATGGTTATAGCTGGTGATGATCATGATGTGTTGAGTCATTGAAGCATGATTTGGCTCATCGGTTTTCCATGAAAGGACTTGGGCTGCTTTACGTTATTTTGGGTATTGAGGTGGCTCGAGTCTAGAAAGGATATCTTCTCTCTCGAGACTAAGTATATATCGACTTGTTTAAGCAGGCATGGCAACAAGTTCAGGTGCTCGCAGAAACCAATACAAAGGTACTCTCCTAGTGATGGTGTTTGTTAGATCCGAGTCTTTATGGACTATTGTAGGTATCTTGGTGTATCTTACCATTACTACTTGGATATAGCTCATGACGGTTCACGTTGTGCTTGATTTGTTCTGCTCCTACTTCTGATTCACTAGGGAGGCTGTACTTCGTATTTTAAGAGATATCTTGGCACCAGTTTTAGAACCTCTTGTTTCCCTCGCGTCATCTCTCGGGTTGCGAGCCTATAATGATTCGAACCCAGGGGATGACGTCCTGTGATCGCAAATCCACCTCCCACTTAGTTTTTGTGTGTTCACTTGATTCTTTGATATCATGGAAGAAACAAGAAAACAGTCATTGTCTCTAGATCTTCCTTGAAATTTGATATCACCATGCTATAGCGTGACTACATGTGAGATTGTTTGGTTATTTGCTTACTTGCGAGATATGAGGGAGTTCACATTTCTGGCCTATATCCATTGTGATAGCAAAAGTGGGATGCAAATTTACAAGAACTCTTTCATGACGGACGAAGCACGGCCCAGGGTGGTGTCACTTCACTCGTCATCATCGGCTCAGGACATATCTTCCCTTTTGTTCCATCCGGCCTTCATGATTGTGCGACCTTTTCCACGAAGCTCATTCGGCATCTCAGTTTCGTTTCTTGTGTGACAAACTCTCAAATGCTTGAATCTTTGTCGCATTATGAGTTTTAGGGGAATGTTAGCCCATATCTGTTGTTAGCCCATATAATTGTTAGCGAGATGGGCCTTAGTATTTCAGTGATCTATGCCTATATAGACACCTTTCCTATTCTAGATTATTGTCTTCTATTTCTCTTATGTAACTGCGGTTAGCCTTTTGATTCTTTTCTTGTTCTTTAATAAAAACCCTTGTTACCTTATCAACCATGTAAAAGATATGACACATGGGCCCTAACTCCAACCAAAGCACTAGCTCGTGAGGAGGATTGCCTAGTCTATATAAACAAACCATCAGTCCATTCCCCAACCAATGTGGGACTTTAACCCACTTTAACCCCCCCCTTCACACCGGAGCCCGACTGGTGTGTGGACTAAGGCCCAAACATGGAAATGGAGCAACCATGATGCCATGTAAAGATATGACACACAGGCTGCTCAACCCAAAAAGCTAGCTCATGAGGGGAGGATTGCCCAAGTCCATATAAACAAACCATCAGTCCATTCCCAACCAATGTGGGATTTAACCCACTTTAACAAATCACATGTTGGCTTGTGTCTAATCACCATGATTTTGTTTGATATCTTACCTCTTGTGTATAGTGTAACAACGTCTCATTCCATGAAAAAAGAGGTTGAACCCGACTAGAAAGCAGGAGATCATAGGATTTTCCCCATCATCGAACTTCTCCGTTGAGTTCAAATTATTATAAGTCTCTGAGGACATTGAAGGTGCAGAGCTAATACTCAAAAGCATTTCCTTTCCTAACTACTATCCCAAGAAAATCAACCTCTCTTCCTTTTTAAATTCAATTCAATGATATCTACTTCTCAAGTTTTGTATTGTGAAATTCTAGGGTTAGACCAAATTCAATGGAAAATTTTATGGCCTTTCTTTGGGTTTCAATTCCCTCATGTTCAGTAGGAATTTGGTTGTTAGGGATGATTTGACCCTTAAATTCCTTATGAATTCATGAGATCAAGTTATGATGATTTTGTTAATTATGCATGATAGCATGATCTCAAGCTTATGACCCTATGATTTCAAGTTATGATGAATTATCAAAGTATGCATGAACATTTACAATTCTTAAACATATGATTTTATGATTTTGAGTTAGGAAGTCTTATTCAAATATGTATCAGTTTCATAAATCAAGTTTATGTATCATAGACAAATTTGACATTATTTTCATGGCAAGTTCACGTATGTCAAGTATGATTATGATTTCATAATTTTAAACTAGCCCATGCAAGATCAAGTATACTTTCATGATGATGACTATAGAGTATATTCATATTTTTTGAAATGTCTAGCACTGAGTAGTTAAAGGGTTCAGGCATACCCAGTGTTAGAACTACGTGTCACTATAGGTATATATTCATGTTTGAGGACTCACTGAGAGATTATTCCCCGGCGTGGAGCTCCCAGTGATATCACACCTTATAGTTGTTTACCACTGGAAAGGCATTGGGCCGGCTCTGCCCACTTAACCGAGATAGTTGGGGCATCATGTAAGCTTTATCATGATGGTGTCGGTTATAATGAAGTCTTCCATTGTCCCTAATGTTTAAATTCTTCATGTTCTGTTGTTGATACCTTACTGTTTGCGAAATATTTGGCCAATTGATTAGTTTATGAGATTTCGCATGATTACAAGTGGTACACTGATTTCTTTCAAACCTTGGGATAATTATACTTCCATGTGTTAGATATATGTTTCATGACTATTATATGATCATGATTTGCCTTATGCCTATTCTCATGTTTCGGTTGCATATTTACTAACGACCTTGTTTTACTGTTTTACGAGCATGTTTACTTTCTCTGCATACTCGGTACATTCAAAGTACCAAACACATACTCCATAGTATGTCGTCTCATGATATAGGATGGGAGTGATCGGTCCCAACCCGAGACTTAGCTCGCTCTCATTTAGTCCATTACCATCCAAGGTTTTGGTGAGTCATGATAACTTCCAAATCCACTCCTGCTAGAGAGAGCATACATGGTCGGTTGTAATATAATTTACCCAACTTTATGAGTGCCGATCGAATTCATAGGGATTAGGGAGAGGTTACTACTAAAGTTGTATATCAATCTAAACTAACCGGCATCATTGCATCACAATTCATAAAGTAGTAATTATTTGGGGGAAATAAAGATTGCTGCATGATTCCAAAGCGCAATAAAATGGCTAAATAAAGTTGACAGCAATGAGAGAAAGTACCGGGAAGTGGTATTGATGGGACACCGATATGATTGGGGTTAATTAATAAGTTTAAAGAATCAGCTGGCATAAATAACAATGGATTGGTTGTACTCGTGTCTTTCGACCACTTAGGTACATTCTAGTTTTGTTCTTTGAGCTACAAGCTCCGCCAATTTTATATTGTCACGGGAGAAGAATCAGACTATTTATGGCCTTAACCCTTGAATGAGGTATGAAAATCGTTTTTATTTCTAGCCCAACCCCACACTTACAAAAATCAATTCATAATAATATCACCCCATATCCTACTTTTAACTTAAAAGCAAGATATCAACACAATCTGTGTTTGCAACCATAATAGTTTAATTAAAACTTAGAAAGCATTAGATTCATGAACAATACACGTTATTCAAAGACTAAATCAATAATGCCCAATTTTAATATAAACCAACATCAAGTACACACCCCTAGAAATCAAATTATCCACTCATGAATGTCAACTAGAGAATTATATAAACAAGGATTCATTTACATTCATCATTGAGTAGTAAATTTAAGCTAGTATTATTTAGTGGTGGATTGTTACCCTATAATTTGATGAGGAAGAAGGCTAGCTCTCACTTCCCTCTATATTTCTCTCTCTACAAAAAATTGATATTTAAAAAAGTACTTCTTCTAAGATTAAGGAGTGTACAAATTAGTGAAAGTATGCCCCCTCTGTGTTCACAAATCCCCATTTGTAGGCTTCAAAGTATTCTTCGTCGGGTATGGAAAATTTTACTCTTTTCAGCATGGACTCACTTGTGGGGAACCTGCATTTCATAAGTGCCCATTTATGTGAGACACACGGTTGGTTCATATGTCTCTTCAAGTGCATCATGGCTTCTCACAATTTTTTTGCATTTTGCAAGTGCCAATGTTGCATTAGTTCTTCTTCAGCTTTGATTGAGTGCAACCCTACGCCTCACTTACATTCGCCGGTGTCAAACTTGTGAAATATAGGTCTTCTACTTTCAGCACTTTCTCTTTGTTCAATTCCTTTGCTTTCTTTTTTGAGCCTAATACCTGCCAAAATCAAGAAAAAAAGGTATAAAACCTTCCCCAGTGAATTTGAAAACAAAAGCTAATATTCCTAAAAAGCCTAACAGGTTGGTAAATTACCAACTCATCAAATCCCTAAACATGAACCATTTCTTGTCCTCAAGCAAGCATTTCCTCACAAATGAGAAATTGAATTAGAATGTCCTTATCTAGAGATTCATAAAGGACCTTTAACTCTTAGGACAATCCCAAGATCACACACCGACTCAATACAAAGAAGAGACTCAAATATATTGGCACATTTGCACAAATGCTATTTTATTCTAAACAAGGGGCTTGGTTCATCAAAACAAGCTCAAATAGCATCTCATCTCATTAATAGTTCACATACAAAGTTTGTCTTAATATTCAGCTTTTGTCCCAATGCACACCTTTCACTTTAAATACATTTAGCGTGTACCCCAAGAAAGTTGTGCCACTCACACCCGAGGAGAATCCCCATGTTTCCTTAATTTCACACATAGAATAATAGAATAGAAAATACTCACTCTAATAAAGAATTTCAAATTACATGAAAATTGACCCTGAGGCTTCATCCTTGCCATCTCTGCTATTATAGAGTTGCTACACTCAAAATTACTAAGGACTTACGGATTATCATGGAAGAGGTTTGGGTAAAGCTAAGGAAAATAATTTTAGTTCTTGTGACTAAAGCCTCATATGCCTTTTAGTAGACACCTTTTAAATCATCCAACATTGATTAGCTCACTCCATTTTATCTCCTTATTCTGTCATTTTTCATCTTATCAAAAACCCTCCTTATAACCCCTTTGGGATCCATAATTATCCTTATATAAGCAGAGAGGTATTACCTTTCCAAAATTTCTTTTCTTCTAATGCTAGAGCTTTTTCAACCAACCATTTCATTTGTTTCATCACTATTTTGTGCTAACTCTTTCATTGAAGCTCACATAAATTTTCCTTTTGTGAGAACTACATTTAAATTTTGCCTAATTCCTCTTATCTATCCAAAACTTTTGGTCTTCAAGCCATATTCCCTTCTATCAACATTATCACTTAGGGAGGATGGGTGCCAAAGAGGGATTACAAGTGGGTACTAGGCTTGTAATTGTGGTTTTCAAGGGAAAGGGTAAAAGACTTAAACATTGGCAAGCAAAGATAGATGTTAAAGGAGGTCATTTTGGGTGAAGTGACTTATATACAAAAGGTCTACAAGATCATTTTCAAAATGCAGTGACGTGCAATTCACCTTGGAGTCACACTTAGGGCAAGTTCTAGACAACAATACCACACCTGCAAAATTCCTTCAAATACCTCACCACACAATATACATCAAGGAGTTTACATGCAAAAATCCCATCAAGGTATGACTTTTTATACTGGTTATGAGGTGATTCAAAAAGCTAATCAGAGATGTACAACTCGGGACAAGAAGTACTCAATTTACAATTTAAAGTGCCTCATGTTCTCAAAACTCCTTCCTTATCCAATAATTTTTTGTGATACCTCTCAAAAGAAAGTGAAAGAAAAGACTCAAAGATACTAGACTTGACATTTTTCCCTTACGAATGTTCCACTTTCAATCTATAGGAAAATGCCACCCGGTTAAACAATAAGAAAAGGAAGGTAATTTTGCCGTTAAGAATGAACATTGTAAAAAGCCCTTAGAGCTTATTTTTATAAAAGTATGATGAAGGACAATTTTTAAGACATGGATCATGGCTTCCAGTGGAAAATTTGAATTTATTTATCAATGGCAGCCAACATTATCCACACAATATTTCCAATTTCACAAGCTTGACAAGGGCATTCATCAATATTCCAAGCAAAACAAGCCCGCGGGGGCAAAAGAGATAAAAATAGCTAACAAAGAAGTCCATCCCCAGCAAGAATTTACATTGTCACCATTATGAAATTAAAAATAAGGATGGGTAAGAACTCTTCGATATCATCATCGGCCTCTCATTCTCATCACCCTCTCCCTTTGTGCTCGGCCCCATCCTCCACCATCAAAGCACACCAAATAGGTCATCAATTCAGTCCTTGGGCTATTAAGGGGCAACCAGGCCTCTTCAATGAAGGTCATGTGAAATTGTCCACCATAGGTGCCCTATTTTTGACTCTCTCACATCGTCTCCAAGAGAGGGGCGCTCCTTCTACCACATCCATATGCGAGCATAATTTGTTCACGCTTTCAAAGGTATCCTTCATCGCCTTATTTACGACCTTTGTATAAGGAAAGTCTTCAGCCAACCTTTAGGTTGGTTTCATGAGATCTTTGTCTTTTCTAGCTTTTGAATTCCACTCGATCTTGAGGATGAAAGGAGGTGAGATTTGGAGTAGTGCCTCTCTAATTCCACATATCGAGTTGGGCTCATTAGGTCATGGTCCATGGAGGTTGAGCTAGGTCATGAGAGGTGGAGTCTTGAGTGCATCCATGCTTGCATCCCTTTCTAGCCCATTTGAGAGAATTCACATCCCTTTTCTTGTCAACAACAATGACATGATTCTTGACTTGCATTTCATTGGAAATAGTGGAACTCCGCTTTTGGCTGGTGGATGCATGAGCGGCTATATGGATTGAGGTCTCTTGTTGTCCTGGCCTTTCACTTCATTTGAGTAGCCACCACTTTACCGAAACTTATAGGTACCCATGTCATGATGCAAGCAATGAGTGTATTTGCTTTAAGGTTCACCAAACCTCATTCTTAGATGGGATGATACAGCCACACACAAATTTAAACCATAATTTAGCCTCAAACTTCAAGTCTTGCGGAAATTTGCCCCCATGGTGGCCGACACTGGCTCATAATTGGCGATAATACTTGTCACCCAATCGAACTAATTCTCTTTAGGCGCCATCCTCACTACAAACTCATCACAGTCAAATCTCATCCGCCCGAGAAGATGGCATTCCATGGCATCGTAGTGATGTCCACCTCTACACCCCTCACCATGACAGAAGGAGGCAGGGAAGATATCTACCTTTCCTTTTTGATTCATTGCATCTTGGCTCGCTTGATATAAAGCATAGAACTCAGACACAAGATTTGGATAATAGTATGGTTGAGGCTCATAGACATATGCTAATACATGTCATTATGTTGGGCGTTGATGTTGGGAAATCATTCCCTAGCCTTGCCAAGTCAAAGCACTTTTCTTTATTGATTGTCCTCTCCATGCATGTGATGTAGTGCTTTTTCATATCAGGTACATAGAGGATAATAATTGGTAGGGAGTGGGGTTGCTTTGGATTTGCTCTTCCCTTTGCTTTTTGATATGAGAGGACACTTGCGCTGTCTGCTTTCTAGAAGATGTCATATTGCTGCAAGATAATGTTAGTGTCGAAACATATACCAAACTCTTTTTGTATTTTTCATTATGAAAAGTAAAAGAAAATAACTATGCTATGGTAAGGAATAAAAATAAAAATATTTGAAGTCAACAAGATGAAACAACATGATAGGAATCTTGGCGGCCTTTGCGTTACCTGTGTTTGCAGGTTGAGACTCGCGATTCACCCAGTGCATCGCAGGGCTGCGACTGAGTACTGACCCAACAAGTCCCTTCTCCTACGATGAACCTGTTTTACAGGTTGTGATCTGTGACTCCGCAGTGTAAACGGAGGGTGGAGGTGGCGGTAACTGAAGCCTCAAACCCATTCTGTACCACAACCCATTTCATAGATCCCAGCCTCCAGCGATTCACGGTTGCATGGCAATGGCCAACATTACTATTCTTGCTATAATTTTTTATTTTGATCAAATATAGACACAACACATCTGGCAGGTACTTTCAGACTTCCCGAAAGATTTATCACCAAATTTAAACTCAAACAAAGACCATTAATGTAACGATACTAGTCTATACCTGGGCGTGACACGGTGCTTAGAGCTACAAGTGACCCCAAACTTACCCATGGCTTAACATCACACTAGTATACTTAATTAATTAGAAGCGGAAGTTGAGGAAACATCATAACTAAATAATACCTTACTGAAAAGAAGAAATATCTGATAAGATACTAAAATTTATGAGACAATTGTAAATATTGATATGTATTAAGCCATTTAAGAACTAATGAGTTGCTTGGACAAGACCCCAGCTAACCCTAAGATACTCTTGTCCTCAGATGGTGGGTTCACCACTCACACTGTTCAAATTATCACAAGGGAACTACAATGATGCTGAGACTAAGAACCTGTGCCTGTATCATAATACGATACAACATAGAGAAAAATATACATCACTACTTTGAATGTATTAAGTATGAGATATAAGTAAAACTGTAGTATTACAGGCTAGACTTGATAAATAATGCATATAATTGTAACAGTGTAACACAGGTACTAACTAAGGATCCCTTAGCTATATCCTGTAATCTAAATAAATTAGCTTAACTAGCCCAGGGCTACCGCTAAAGCTGAACTATGCGACAGTGGAGAGTCTGTGACATGTAACTATGTGAGCTAGGCGTGAGTCAATGTATACACCCCATCCAGTGAGAAGCCCATTGTACCTTGCTGGGTATGGTGGCTGAACTTCAAGTAAATCCCACACGCCACCTGAGGCTTATTGGGGGAAAATGACCTATAGTGGAAATATAGTTCTTGAAACACAGGTGCGGTAAGCCTCGGCACTCTCGGTGCTAAGTCCTATTCCCATTGGAAATCCACATT
Organism: Datura stramonium; assembly: GCA_018107945.1. NCBI lineage: Eukaryota > Viridiplantae > Streptophyta > Magnoliopsida > Solanales > Solanaceae > Datura > Datura stramonium. The sequence continues at coordinate 23,267 of JACEIK010005117.1, read as the reverse complement.
TGTGATGTCAGGCTGATAAACAAACCTGATGTCCTAAGATCAGAATACTTATCTAGAAGTACCCTGAGAGTCTAAAGGACCTGATAACTTCAAAGCTAAAGTGTTCTAACACTGACCATAGCTACTTTATCTAAAAAGTGTCATAACGGTCTAAAGAACAGCATTGGTGTGGCTAGCTATGGAGTTTTTCTTAGAACTCCTCAAGTGAATATAGTCAAACTGATCAAATGAGATTTTTGTAGGAACTCATAGATATTGCTGACTGAGATTGAACAAACAATAAACAACCATTGTTCACATAAGCTGTACTATCATGAGTGATTAAAGAGCTATCAAAATCAAGAACCATTCGTATCAGGACAATTGGCAAGACTCATTCGTTCATTTCAAGATTAGGGTAAAACACATATTTCATGGAATGATATCAAACATGAATCATAGCTAGTAATAACCTTCAAGGTTACACAAGAATCATGACAAGAAGGAGGATTAAGTAATCTGGCGAAGAACAACCCTAACTTTGATCTTTTAGAGGACTAGAGTTGATAGGGTTTTGTTAGGAGTTTTGGGACACAAGGAAAGAGAAATTCCCTTGTTGAAATCCACATCCCTGGAGAAAAATTCCTTGGAAGAATCTTGAGAATCAGAGAAGGAAATGTGCAAGCCCTAGCTTTTACGTAAGATGGTGTCTGAGTTCTTTGTAATTCTTCTAACCGTTATGGAAAATGAGGAAAAGAGTGAAACTATTCCTCTAAATCCCTCCTAAAAAAATCCTAATACGACGTAGTTTGCAGTAGTTAAGATATTAAGTTTCCCACAAATTACCCTAAAACATTTAATAGAAATTCTGTCCGTCAGATGGTACGACCAAACCTACAAGTCGTAACTTTATACTACGATCTGTAACACGCTCACATTCGCAGTGCGAGGATTCTGCTCCAAACCATTCCCACGGATGCCTACCGTGTTTCATACCCGCATCCTATGACTTGTGTTACAATCTATAGTTCGGTCACGAGTTTTCATGACTGGCGTAGACGGATCGTACAAATGGGACAAGGGACCCTGAGAGACCCAAAGACGACCCATGGAATAAGAATTCAACTAACTAATTCAATAAGCACTTTGAAAACAATTATAAACTCAGCTGAAGTCTCATACAATGACACATTAGAATAATATCGAAGTTATACATACACAGTCCAGCCTCTAGCCTAGATGAGTTGATGGGACAAGACCCAACTAACTCCTGAAATCATGAAATTGAAATACGACATGAAAATTGAGAAAGTCAGTCATGAAGATGAGAGGCTCATCACTCCACGGCAGTGCTAACAGCGATGGCGATTACGAATGAGGTTGAACCTGGGAAATGGATCCTGCATCATGAAATGATGCAACATAGAAAAATATGTGGTCAGTATGGAATATATCTAGTATGCAAGGTAAGTAAAACCACTCTATTAAAGTAAATCATTTAAAACATTTCATGCATATCATACATTTTCAACATGAGAGGGAAGGGCATACTGCATGTTCATTTTGAAATCGCAATCTCATCATAACATGACCATGCTTAACTTTACAACATCATGACTGACTCGAATGACTCAAAGCTGAACATATAACATTTATATCAAAAAGCTGAAAAATGGTCAAACCTTACTTTTATAACATGTTTTGCATAGTAATTATCTTAGGCATGAATATTTGTCACGAATGATATGAACCATTGAGGCTCAATCACATCACCGACATACCATGATAGAGCTTACTGGTCCCAACTATCACACTCAAGTGGGTAGAGCTGTCACCATGCCAGGCGATGGACCATACCATGATATCGACATAAGCTGAAGGGCCAGGGGCGGGGATAGCTAACGAGGGGAGGTCAATATTATGATAGTATTAACCGCTGGTGCATAGTTCTGGGGCATAGGGGAATTGACCCTTAACCCACTCCATGCTAGACTCTTCTCCCAAAAGCATGCAATGCTCTACATCGTATATTACAAAGCTCAACGCCATTATATTGACAAGCTCAACATTGTCTATTGACAAAGCTCAACATTGCCCTTGACGAAGATCAAGGTGAAATCATGCATAAATCAACATCGTATGAAATGAAGCTCAACATTGTCTATTGACAAAGCTCATAATGAAATCGTTCATAGACTAGAGATCATGTGAATATGAAGCTCAACATTGTCTACATCTAAATTATGAATTCATGTGCATATAGAGGCTTTATTCCAGGAAACATACCACAAAGCTCGATCATAGGTGGGAGAATCTACTCCAAATCATCTGGTAAGCTACATGTAGAATATTTACTAAACATAACACAAGCTAGAATTTATAATAAAATTTGGAAATTTTACTTCAAACATTGCAGTAACCTTATGTCAGGAAAATCATCACTTTAAATCAACATGTGGACATCACCCAAAGATTTGTCATGTTTGTACCTAATCAATTAATTTTGAAAACAAACAACATAATCATGGGTAGTTTAGAAACATGCTTTTCATCATCAACCTCACCATCTTCAGACATTTTTCATAAATCACTTCTTCTATGAACTCATCATCCATAGGTATTTAGGTTCAAAATTTGGAAAACAATTTTTATAAGAAAAACAACTTAGAATCCTCCCAATCTCTTCATAATCCATCAATATAAATGCAATCTAATCATGCCCATGTATAGAGATTGAAGAAATCAGCACAGTGGGTAAAACCCCATACTTGATCATAAACAATTTATAACATTTTGATAGGAATTGGGCATGGGTGTGGAAGAAGACACCAACATAGCCTTACATGCAGGAGTGATGATTTTAACACTTCTCTAATTTCCCAAGATGAGATTCCAATTGAAACCTTCAAAACTTGCTATAAATCCTCCCTTCAAGCTCTCAAGTTTGCATGCATGGAATGAACTAGCTTAGAATAGGTTTTCCCTCTTAAAACCCTATAAAATGAGCGTTAAACCACCCAGTATACATCTTAGAAACTTAGGAATTATGAAAATACCTTTCTTGAATTCATGGAAAACCTTTGCCAATTAGTCTAATAAGCGACTGACGGATAAATCGCGGCCCAAATGACTCGTTATACTTCGCTCGCCAGTGCGCTAGTTAACTGATCCTTTAGGGCTCTGGCAGGTGACTTAACGACCCGTTGCCACTTGTCACAACTCGTTGCCACCTCTATCATGTACACTGCCTTAGCATCCAAATGGAACTCACCTTTCTTGATCACCGCTCACCTCGCGAGTCGTTGGACAGACCATGACTGCGTAGGGTCCCTTTGTTAAGTACTGGTTCCTTCTCCATCTATTTTCCCACCACCCCACGATTGACATGAAGACTCGTGGTGGATGACCACAGTCATTACACTCACTCCGTGGGGACATAAGCCACCTATTTCCTAGGCCTCCCGAGCCACGGCGTCGTGGTCTCTGGCAATCGTCCAACGGCTCATACGTACCTACAACATCAATTTCATATTTTCCCATTTCAACTCCCAGGTCCAGTCTTTGGGCTCCCTGGGTATAACAATATCTCCCTCTTAGGGACATTCATCCTTGAATGTTAGAAACACACGGAAAACTTAGAAACAAGCAATCCTCATATGTACTGATTATAAAAGCGAAAGCGATGGAATGACTACCTTCGAAAAGAACTACATAGCTGAACTAAATTCAGGCATCACATACATTTATCACAACATGATTCAAACTTATGCACATGAACTTAACATGGGAACTGATTGATATTGGGTAAAACTGATACCTCGAATGGCGGTCGATAGGGAATAGGTGGGGGTACTTAGCCATCATGCGCGGCTTCCCACGCAGCTCCCTCTCAACATGCTGGTTTCTCCGCAACACCTTCACCAGAAGCTACATCCTTGTTCCTTAGCCTCCAAGACACGGCGATCCCGGAATTTGCAACTGGAATTTCCTCATAACTAAGGCTATCTCCACACCTACACTCTCCATTTGGACAACTAAGGAGTTGATCACCCAAGCACTTTTTCCAGAGCGATACACGAAAGACGGGATGAACTGAAGATAACTCTGATGGAAAGTCCAACTCATATGCTACCTTACCAACTCTTCTCATAACCTGGAAAGGACCAATATAGTGGGGACTAAGTTTTCCTTTCTTTACGAACCACATGACTCCGCCGTAGGAGTTACCTTCAAAAATACCATATCATCAACCTCAAACTCCAAATCCCTTCTTCTCACATTTGTATATAACTTTTGATGACTCTACAGGCAGTTTCAGCCTGTCCCTTATCAACTGAACCTTTACCATGGCCTCATGAACCGAATCACCAACCTCGAACCATACAATGGGTGATCTACATCTTTGCCCAAAAAGAGCCTCGAATGGTGCCATCTTGGATGCTAGAGTGATAGCTGTTATAAGCAAACTTGATCAAGGGAAGAGTGGTCAGCCCAGCTACCTTTGAAATCCATCACACATGCCTCAGCATATCCTCGAAGGGTCTAAATTGTTCGTTCCACCTGGCTGTCTATTTGCGGATGGTATCTTGGCGAGCTTAACTTGAGTGTCAAGTCCTTTTTGAAAAGAACGCCGAGGTGGGGAGGTAAGCGAAAAGGTACCTCGATGCAGGAAATAATGAACAAGGGCACTCACATGAAGTCGAACCAAATCCTAAATTTACAACCTGGATAATCATCCGCTGAATCTGTGGTTTGACCGGTAGGAGTGTGCAGCCTTGGTCAACTTGTCGTCCACCACCCAAAATGGAATCATAGTGTAGGCGAGAGTATGGTAGGCCTGTGATGACATATTAATCTCTTCACTTCCATGTAGGAATTCTAATATCTGATATGCCTCCCAGTCTTTGATGCTCACTTTCACTTGTTGACAGTTTGGGCATAGCTAAATTCTGCAAAATCCTTCTTCATGCCTTTCCACCAATATATTTCCCGCAAGTCATGCTAAATCTTGTTGGCACCGGATGAATAGAATACCTAGATCCATGTGCCTCATGCAATATACGGTTCCCTCAAATCATCAACATCTGGATCACATAGACGACCCTGGTACCGCAACACCCCATCTCCGCAGGATAAGGGACTTTCACCTTCTGATTTCCAACGACTTCCTTGGCTTTACTACGGTGGATACCAACGCGCGCGGACTTCCATCCATCACCAAGACCGTCGATCCATTTTGCACAACAATCTTGCCATTGAGTGGAGTGACCAATCTAACTCCCAACCTCACCAAGTCGATGGACATCCTTCACCAACTCTTTCTTTCCCTCATCCATGGACACTCTCCATAAGAGAGTCTACTAAGTGTCTGCTGCCACATTAGCCTTACCTAGGTGGTAAAAGGACCTCATATGTGATCTTTAGTAATTCCAACCACCTCCTTTGCCAAGGTGAGATCTTTCTGCGTGAACACATATTGCAAGCTCTTTTGATCCGTGAATACATCCCATGGACCCCATACAAGTAGTAACACTTCATATCTTCAAAGCCCAGCACCACATGACAATTCAGATGTGAGTCGAGGTAGTTCTTTTCATGTACTTTCAAATTTGTCTCGAGGCATATTCTATCACTTTCCCATGTTGCATCAACCACACACTAAGTCCAACTCGCGAAGCATCACAATACACTACAAAGCCATCCGTACCCTCAGGTAAAGTCAACACTAGTGCTGAAGTGAGTTGGGTCTTCAACTCTTAGAAGCTTTATCACAAGCCTCCAACCATTGAAACTTCACCTTCTTCGGCTCAACTTAGTCAATGGTGATGGAAATAGATAGAAAAGCCTCACAAATCTTCAATAGTAACCTTCAATCCCAGCGCTCTGATATCTGAAGGATTAATTGATCTAGGCCAATTCTTTTCCGCCTCGATCTTTTGAGAATATACTATTATACCATTACTTGACACCACAGGACCTAGAAATGCAAATCAACGAACTTCGTATTTCTTTGAACTTTGCATACGTTATTTGGTCCTTGAAAGTCTGCAGGTACTACTCTCAAGTGGCGGCGTATATCTCGCTCTGAGAGTATATGAGGATGTCATCAATAAACATAATCACGAACATGTCTAGATATGCCTTGTATACCCTATTCATCAGACCATAAAGGCTGGGGACATTGGTTAGTCCAAAAGACATAACAACAAATTCATAGTGACCATGCGAGTCCTAAGGCGATTTTCCCGGGATGTCACTCTCCCGAACCTAAGTTAGTATTCGGATATGTGATAAATCTTGGAAACACCTGGCACCTGGTCATCTCATTCATGGTAAAGGTACCTGTACATTTATCCCCAAAGACCGGATCGGACACGGGAGTCCAAGTGGGAAAATGCGGAAAAATGTTTATGATGAGTGCGAGGATGAGTTGTTAGAAGACTCGTGAGATGACCCCATAAGTCGTCAGGTTGTTCGTGGGAAGGCTGGAATGGGCGATGGAATTGAGGTCCCCATGGGCATGGGAACGACTAGTGGTCAGCGCTACCACGAGTCGTCAGGCTCGTAGGATGAGGTTAGGATTAAAATAGGAGGTCGACAGTGTACCTAATGAATAGGACCTCACAGAAGGCCGATTAGTCGGTCAACGACTCATGAGGAGGGTCTTGAGCAAGCCATGGAATTTTAATTAATCCAGTGCTTGACAAATACAACAGTGTTCCACCTGTCTGACAGTCATGGTCACATTAGGGTTACTAGTAGTTATTTCATGCGAATTAGTAAGGACCTTCTCGTAATTTCCTAAACTCTAAGGCTAAACTGTATAGCCGTTTAAAGGCGGAATAGTGTGAGAATTGATCACGTTAGACTCATTTATGCATGCAAGAGTTAGAGAGAGTAGAAGGTGATTGAAGTGTTCTTCCTCAAAATTCTCCAAAAATTCCATCTTGACTTCCAAGGAAATTAAGGGTAGTGTTCGGTATGTAGGGTTTAGAATGGGTGATCCTTTCACACCCACTGCCCAAAATTCCATTTTTAAATTATGAATTCTCCTTTTCAAGTTATGGGGTTTACCCAAATACATGAAAATGTGATTTCTTTTCAACTATGGTATGATTGGTAAGGTTTCAATTATTAAATTATGAATGTGGGAAAGTTTTATATTATTTTATTTAAAATAATGTTTCAACCTTTTTAAAATCTAAATTCCATTGATGAAGGTTGTGAAGTTATAGTTTATCGATAAATATTTAATATTTTGAGATTTATTGCAGTGGAAAAACATGATTTAGTTATATGTTTACAGACATATTTTGAAAAAAAGTGAGTATATTGAAGTATTGGAAATGTCCATATTTAGTGAATGATTTATAATTTTTGAATAATTGTGTATCATTTAGATGTTGGCCGATGAAAAAGGGCCTAGATTCTTGGCTAGCATGTGTTAAAGTGGATAGATGATAAATGGCCTCATTTATCCAATGAATCTTAATTCATGTTCTTAGTGATTTGCGTATGAGCCTATATGCATGTTTTGGGACCGTGTTAGCACCGTACTTAACGCCCGTGGTCAAGAGCTATGCGGTGTCTACAGCACGTGCCTATGAGTTTCTAATGTTATGATGTATTGATAATAGTTTCCTCAAATGTGATATCCTCCTAATACTGGCCCTCACCTGGCAAGCCAGGTGGCTCTCTTTGCCGACGAGATAGTTGGGATATCATGAAAGGCTCTACCATGATGGTGTCGGTAATGAAAGTCTTCCATTGTTAGCATGTCTTATGCATTGTTATGCTTATGTATTATTGTTTATATTTGGTAGTTTACCTTACATAGTTAATAATGAATGATTTATGGATGATTTGAAGTCTTAGGCCTTATGTTTTCCTTACGAAGTTTACGATACAAGCATGATGTCGGCCTCTATGTATTTATAAGTTTTAATTTACTTTTAAAAATGTCCATTTTGCCACCTTGCATACAAGGTACATTTACGTACGAACGCATACTTTCTATTATTGTATCCATTTCAGATACGGGGTCAGGATCTCGAGTCTCATCTTCATCCTTAATCATCTGAGCTTACGCTCTCAGCTTACGTTTGACAGACTTTTATGTTTTCTTGTGTTTTCAGTATTTATTGGTTTAGTTGGGGATATTTGTCCCATTAACCCTCGTATGTAGTAGAGGCTGTTGGAACAAGTAGTACTCAACAACCTATGTGTGCGTCTAGTATTTTCTGATATTTATGTATTCATTGCGTTTCTGCTATGTTTGTCTTAATATTCCTCTTACTTAAATGAGATTAGCTGTATGCATGTGCCATAGGTCAACTTGGAGTCTCGGGGTCCCATGCCATATGATCAATTAATACGTTCGGATAGTGACACTATTCTTGGCGGTAACCTTGTTCAGCGCCGATAGTCAATACACATGTGAAAGGAACCGTCCTTCTTTCGAACAAATAACACTAGTGCACCCCATGGAGACTTACTCATCCTGATAAAGCCCTTATCTAACAAGTCTTTCAACTGATCCTTCAACTCTTTTGCTCTCAGTGAGGCCATTTTCTGGGGAGGAATTGGTATGAGCTGCGTGTTTGGAAGAGATCTATCACAAATCAATCTCCCTCAGAGGACACAGCCATTAGGAAAGACCTCACAGATACTCACATGCAGCAGATACCCGGACTGGATAGTCGGGGTCTCAGACTCCGCGTCCTTAACTTCAACTAGATGGTACAAAAAGCCCTTAGAAATCATCACTGGCCTTATAGGTAGAAATAAATGGCGTACGGGCACAACTAAGCTGCCTCCCATTCACAGACAGTCACCGTCGAGCTCTCTTGTGGTCCTACAATTAACTGAAGCATAGCATGAAAATAGCCCAATCCATGAAACCAACATCAAAATTGGTCATGACCCTAACTCTATCAAGTCTCTTTGAGAGTGACCTTATGGCCCAAGTTGACGGGTCCTATACACCCATCTAGCCTCTTTGAATTCACCTACTAGAGTAGAAAGCTGAAGACCACGATAAGACATGAGGCGACTGCAGAAGCTACTAGCTATATATGGTGTCACAAATAGGAGTAGCCCAGGGATCTAGCAATGCATATACATCCAGCATGAAAGACTCCCAACATGGGTATTACATCAGGTGAGGCCTCACTGCTCCTAATGAGAGGCTAAGGCATAGCATCTGTTGCCTTGCCCGTAAATTTGTGCTAGTAGATTTCCCCCTAATGTGTGCTATAGTGGGGGAGAATCTTGAACAAGTAGGCCTCGGCCCCCAGCTGATCTCATTTAACAGGAAAATCTACGAAACATCTCTCTGGTACGCCCATCATCAAAACAAGCTCGACTACCTTAAGCAGCAGCTCATGTGCCTGGTCACATCTGCTGACAAGTGAGATTCTGTATCTGCTGGTGTATGCGGCCCTCGAGCTTGGCGCTCCATCCACTATGATCATGTCAGGGCTTAGATGGCACGCTCATGGCGAATGATGCTAGGGCTAATGATCTCGGTGGAGTGCAACGTCGATGCCCACCCTTAGGACTGTTGAAAACCTGTGGTCCTCAATCTCGCCTCTTGGCCTCCTTTCCCTCGAGTGTGCCGCCTCAATCTGTTGGGTGTAATATTATGTGAGAAGTCATAATATAGTGGAGCATAGTTGTCCTGCAGTCCTTGTCCAAATATCTGTTATACCATGCACAAATCTACTCACTGCTTGGGTATTAGGTCACTAACTCCAAGCATACTTAGATAGGTGGGTGAACTCATGGACATACTCCGGAATAGTTATCCTTGCTTTAAATTCAGAAATTCAACTGCTTTTAACTCCCTCATCTCTCGAGGGAAAAACCGATCGAGAATGCAACTTGTCAGAAACTCCTCCCATGAGCAGGACTGCTCAGGCGGCCCTACTATCCCTCGCACTAGGAACCAAAATACAACCCCTTTGCGGTAGGAGGCCAACTTTGTGCACTCCAACACATACCCCATAACTTAGGTGATCTTGACAATCTCATCAATAAAATCATGGGTCTCATCTATGGACATGGCTTCGGTGGGTTCATCGTCAAGAAGTCCTTGACTCGAACCGCCCGCCGCATTTCAATTTTTGCGAGAACATGCTGTGACTGGCGAGATTGACCATACGGCCCATGGCACCACAACATCGAATAGAGCTCAAGGAGAACTCAACATGAGCGGCTGGCTCGGTGTGGCTCCTTAACTGGTGGGGCTGGCCAGTGCTCGCTGAAGCCGTGTCTACCTCATCATTAGCTACTGCCCCCTTAACTTCCATTCATCCTTCCTACACAGAACATGATTCTGCCCAAATACTTAAATAGCATGGTGGAGATAGAAAAGCACTCATCCATACGACTGGAAATCATGAAAGAGAATATTTCCTAAAACATCTAGTAGCCTCTTCGTCAGGTGGCAGCCTTCCGCCCATGAAAAAGACTCTACCTAGCGTGGCTTTCGAGACTCCCTTGGACACATCAAACCTGTTGCTGCGATATCAAGTTTGTCTTGGCGTAACATGGGACAAGGGACCCCGAGGGCCCCTAGTGGCCCATGGCACCCAACATTCCAGCTAATATTCAATAAACATGAAGAGAACATAACTATAAACTCATGAAGTCTCATATAGTAATCGTCGGGAATAATATCCGAAGCTATACCATACATAAGTCCAAAGCCTCTAGCCTAGATGAGTTGATGAGACAAGACCCCAACTAACTACTCTTACTCCGTGAGTGCTAACTCTGATAAGTGATTGAACAGGTGAACACAGAAATGGATCTGCATCATGAAATGATGCAACATAGAAACGTCATGTGGTCGTGTGTAGGTCATATTGAGTATGCAGGTAAGTAAAACCGCTCTGGGTAAAGTAACTCATTTAAAACATTTCATGCATATCATACATTTCAACATGGCTGGAAGGACATACATGCATTCATTTGAAATCATAATATCATCATAACATGACATGCTTAACTTTGACATCATGAGCGGCTCGGATGACTCAAAGATGAACATAACATTTATATCAGTGAACAATGAGTCAAACCTTACTATTATAATATGCTTGCATAAGGTAATTATCATGACTAATGAATATGCAATCTGAATGATATAGACATTGGGAGACTCGTCACTTAACCGACATACCATGATTGAGCTTACATGATCCCAACTATCACACTAAATTGGGTAGAAGCGATTATAACCTTGCGATGATGGACGATACCATGTCTCGATATCAAGCTTCGAAAGGGCCAAAGGGAGCGAGGTCCAGCTCACAAGGAGATCTCAATATTATGATAGTATCAACCTATATTGGCACGTAGTTTTGGGAATAAGTAGCAACGCCCCGCTCGGTGCTAGACTCTTCTCCAAAATCATACAATGCTATACATCATATAACAAAGCTCAAGCATCGTCTAGACGAAGCTTAAAATTGTCTATTTACAAAGCTCAACATCGTCCCTTGATGACTCAAAGGTGAAATCATGCATAAATCAACATCATATGAAGCAAATAAGCATTGTCTATTGACAAAGCTCATAATAGAAATCATGCATAGGCTAGACATCATATTAATATGAAGCTCCAACATTGTCGTCTAAATTATGAATTCATGCTTATAGGAAGGCTCTATTCCGAAACGTACCACAAGTTGAATCATAGGTGGGAGCATCTGCTCCAAATCATGTGGTAAGCTACATGTAGAAATATTTACTCAACATACACAATAATTATAATAAAATTGAGGAGAAATTTTACTTAAACATTCTGCGGTAAGCTTGTGTAGAGTGTCACTTTAAATCCAACATGTAGGCATCACCCAAAAGCTTTATCATGCTTGGATCTAATCAATTCATTGTGAAAACAATATCATAATCATGTGGTTGAAAACATGCTTTTCATCATCAGCCTCATAATCTTCACACATTTGTCATAATAACTTCTTTTATGAACTCACGCAGTCATAGGCGTTTAGTTCAAATTGGAGAAACTATTTTTATAAGGAAAAATCATAGGAATCTGCCCAAAAGCTACATAATTCATCTATATAAATACAATCTAATCATACCCATGTATAGAGATTGAAGAAATCATAAATTCGGTAAAACCCCATACTTGATCATAAACAATTTATAACATTTTGATAGGAATTGCGTGTGGGTGTGGAAAGACACCCGCTTATAGCCTTATATATACCTGGGAGGGATAGTTTTAACACTTCTCTATTTTTTCCCAAGATGAGATTCCAATGGAAACCTTCAAACTTTCTCTAAATCCTCCCTTCAAGCTCTCAAGTTTGCATGAATGAACTAGCTTAGAATAGTTTTTACCCTCTTAAAAACATGTAAAAAAAGCCTTAAATGATGTAGTAGGTCTTAGGAACATAGAATTACGAAAACACCGCACTGAATTTTTAGTAAAACACTGCCAGGTGGTCTAATGGACGACCCTGATAGATCATCACTGGCCCCAAATGACTTGTTATGTCACTCGTCAGGGGGCAGTTGCTTGATCCTTTAGGGCTGCCAAAGGGTGACTTAACAGCTGTTGCCACTGGTCATGACTGGGTGCCACACTCATCCTGTACATTTACCTTAGATTCAAATGGAACTCACCTTTCTTGATCACAACTCACCTCACGAGTCGTTGGGACAGACCGACTCATGGTCCCTTCCGTTAGGTACCTTGGTTTCCCTTCTCCATCTATTTCCCATACCACCCCACACGATTGACATGGCCGACTCATGGTGGCTAACCATGGTTGTTACTAATACTTAGGGACCTCCGTCCTTTATTCCCTAGAGCCTCCCCACGAGCCACCTGATGACTCGTGGGATCTCTGACAAAGTCCTCGGCGACTCATCCTATGCCACATCAATTTCATAATTTTTCTCATTTTATTTCACGGGTTTGATCTTTGGTTCGAGGTATAACATGAGTCTTCCTTTTCATCTCTCACAACTCATCCTACAAGTCATACCACTATACGCAATTCGTACCATGACTCGTGGCTAGCTGAATCTTTCCTTACCACGTTTCTAAATTATTCCACAACTGGATGTTATGACTCTTACCAGGATAGTATGAGTCTTACCTCGAAGTGTGGTTTCTCAAATCACCTTAACAGTCTCCTTAATCCTCCACCTTTCTGACTTTTGGTACGGCTCGTATCTTCATTTTATAAGTCGTACTGTGTCTCCTGCTATGATTATTTTCCAAGTTTTCTACGCAGTCAAGTTTTAAATCTAAAGTTCATAGGGGAGTTAAGGGTATTCAATCATCTACCCCAGGAACATTCATCCTCGAATGGGAGCTAACAAAGCTGAAAGGATAGAGAAAGATCTACAATCTCAAGACAGGAAACCATAAACTGATTACTGGAGGAAGTGACTGACTTCAATTTGAGGTAAGCACACTAAGCGGAATTGTGCAACTAGGATGCACATTTAAACATGGAAAGAAGCTGAAGGGTACTGAATTGAAAAGAAATTTAATACTTGATACTAATGCTGAAGTTGGAAGGATGAGTGAGATGTCAGTAGCCATGTCTGATTTTTGCTTCCCAAGTAGCTCCCTCAGCTAACTAGTTCCTCCATAAATCTTTTACTAAGGCGACCTCCTTGTTTCTCAGCTTACGAACCCGCTAGTCTAAAATTTGAAGGCTTGGAATTTCTTCATAGGGCCATCCTTTACAACCACAGTGTCTAGTAGTACTACTAAGAGTGAGATCACCAATGCACTTCTTCAACAACGACACATGGAAAAATGATTGCCGGTACTAACTCTGTGGGTAACTCTAGTTCATAGGCCACATTGCCAATGCATCTCGAGAATATTGTAAGGTCCTAGATATCTCAGTTGGTTCTCCTTTTTCCAAATCTCATAACACCTTTCATAGGTGAAATCTTCAGATAGACCCAATCATCCACGCAAACTCTAGCTCTCTTCTCCTCATATCTACATATAATTTCTCGTCTGTGCTATTTTCAACCACACTGCGATAAGATGAACATTTTTCATAGCCTCATGAACTGATAGGAGCCAGCTGAATGCTGGAGTGGTAGCTTTTGTATGCAAACTCAATGAGAAGTAGGTGATCATCCCAACTTCCCTTTAAATCAATCACACAAGCCCTCAACATGCCTTCCAAAGGTTGTATATACCTTGACTTGTCCATATATCTGGATGACAAGTTATTAAGATTTGACAGTGCAGGTCCCTTTTGAAATGACTTCTAGAAATGCAAAGTGAACTGAGTACTCTATCTAAAATGGACAAGGGGTCTCTATGTAGTCTGATTAACTCCTATATGTATAGTCTAGCATAATCCTCTCTTGAGTCTATGGTCTTAAGCGGTAGAAAATATGCTGACTTAGTCATCCGGTCTACCACCCAACTCTACCACCACCCAACTAGAGTCATGCTGCTGATGAGTACGAGGTAGACCTGTAATGAAATCCATGTTCACTTCTTCCCACTTCCATGAAGGTATGCTGATATCCTGAGTCCTTTCCCTAGGTATTTGATGTTCAACTTTAACCTATTGGCAGTTCGAACACTTAGCTATAAATTTTGCAATGTCCTTTTTCATGCCATTCCACCAGTAGATTTCCTTTAGGTCACGATACATCTTAGTGGAACCTGGATGAATAGAATACCTTGAGCTATATGCTTCTGCTAGTATTCGTTGTCTCAAGTCATCTATATTTGGAATACACAATCTACTTTGGTAACAGAGTACACCATCTCCCCTTTTGGCAAGGCCTCCACCTATTTTCTTAGAACTACTTCTTTCAGTTTGAGTAGTACGAGGTCTTCATCCTGCTTTGACTTAACCTCTACAACCAGTGAGGATTCTAACCCACTCTAGATGACAACTCCACCCTCAGCTGAATGAACTAACTACACTCCCAATCGAGCTAACCTATGGATATCCTTTGCCAGCTCTTTTCTACCCTCTTCAACACGTGCAACTTCCCATAAACATCTTGCTTAGTGCATCAACCACCACATTGGGCTTACTTGGGTGGTATAGCACACTCATGTCGTAGTCCTTCAATAATTCCAGCCATTTTCTCTAACAGAGATTCAAATCCTTTTGACTGAATACTCATTGCAAACTCTTGTGATCGGTGAAAACATCTACATGGACTCCATAGAGATAGTGTCTCCAAATCTCTAAAGCAAATACTACCACAACCAATTTAAGATCATGAGTCAGATAGTTCTTCTCATGAACCTTGAGCTATCTAGATGAATAAGCTATTATCTTACCAATTCTAGAGGCATCACAATTAGAACACACCCAAGATGAATTCTAAAGGCATCACAATAGATCACGAACCCGTCTACACCTTCTAGCAGAATCAAAATTGGGGCTGTAGTGAGTCGAGTATTCAACACCTGGAAACTCTTTTTGCATTCATCAGACCACTGGAACTTCACCTTCTTCTGAGTCAATTTTGTCAAAGGGAGGCTATGGAGGAGGATCCTTCCACAAACTATCTGTAATAGCCTGCTAGACCCAGGAAACTCCTAATTTCTATTAGAGAGGTGGGTGTTGGCCAGTCCTTGGCTGTTTCTATCTTCTGAGGATACACCTAAATACACACTCTAGAGACCATCTGATCGAGGAAAGCAATTGATTTTAGCTAGAATTCACACTTGCTGAAATTGGCAAATAACTGACGATCCCTGAGAGTCTGTAAAACTATTATCAGATGGTCCGTATGTTCGTCCTTTGTTCTGGAATAAACCAAGATGTCATGTATAAAGACAATGACGAACATGTCTAGGTACGACTTGAATACCCTATTCATTAGGTCCGTAAAGGCTGCAAGAGCGTTGGTTCATCCAAACAACATAAATACAAATTCATGGTGACTATATCGAGTTTTGAAGGCTATTTTCAGAATGTCACATTCTCTGACCCTGAGCTGGTGGTATGTTGATCTGAGATCTATTTTGGAGAAACAACTAGCTCTCTAAAGCTGATCGAACAAATCGTCAATTCTAGGTAGAGGATACCTGTTCTTGATTATGACCTTGTTTAGTTGATAGTAATCGGTGCACATCCTGAGTGTACCATCTTTCTTTCCCACTAACAACACCGGAGCACCCCATAGTGATATGCTGGGTCTATTAAATTCCTTATCTAAATGGTCTTTCATCTGTTCCTTAAACTCCTTAAGATTAGTTGGAGCCATCCTATAAGGAGGAATAGAGATGGGTTGGGTGTCCGGATGAATGTCTATGTCGAGTCCAGGTGCCAACACGAGAATTCTACTTCAACTAGGAAAGGGAGCTACAAATCCAAATCAAATCCGTGAAGGATCAAGGAAGAAATAAATCTACTATTATAAATACCTTTTATTTCTTTGTAACAAAGAGAGGCTTAGAAGAGAATTTTTTAGCCAAGTTTAGACAAGTTGGAGAAGTTTTATTGAGACAATCGTTGTTGAGTTGTTCTTCCTTATTTTTAAAAATAATCAAGTGAGTTTTCTTCCAATCATTGTTGTAAGTATTAATTTATGTGTTTGTCTATGAATGCTATTAATTTACTTATAATCATGAGAGGCTAAAACCTCCAAAACTAAGGTTGTGGGAACCATGGCGAATTAACAATCTAGGGTCTGCATGACGTAATTCTAAATCAATACTAAATGCTTATACTGTATTCTCTTCATCTTCAATATTTCTTAATGGTGGAACGACAGGACTTTCTTAAATTCTCTACTTTCTTAAGCCTAGATAGGTAGAGATTAGGAAAAGAGAAGTACAACAAAGCCTTGGTTTTTATGATCATTGTATAACTTGAGCTGTGATCGCAGGTAGTTAATTTTGGAACATATTGATAATGGTTAAAGTGAAATCACTCATGATACCTAACACGGTAATTGAGTATAGTCATCCAATAGGGACAAACTAGAAGTTTGGATGAACTCTAGTTATCAGTTCTACAAGTAAAGTATTGGGATAGTCACGAGTGTAAAACCCGAAGTAGTTATGAATCCATGGGGAACACTAACGCTAGTTAACTGCATTAATTTGGAATCAACATTCAAATTCTTAACATTTTTATTTGTTACTTTTGTATTTCCCCCCTTTTGGAATTAATTGACTCAAAAGCTTAAATACTAGTGTTCTTCTATATGCTGACCGTATTCCCTATGGGTTCAACCCCAACCTTTTTTGGGTTCATTATTGACAATGTCCACTTCATACTTTATCAGGAGTGTGAGGTTAAGTGTTATTAAAAAGTGTTGTTGTTGCTGGGGAATACGACTTAGGATTAGATTAATTGCTTATGTTTAACTTTTAGTCTTTATTTCCTAATTTATGTTTTTATTTTTCCTTTTCTAACTCGTCACATGTTAGCATGAAAAAACAAGTGGCCAAAATGGGACCACGACCACAACAGGTATCTTTATGAATTCTGAGTAATCAAGATACCTGTATCGTGATGCAATGTTAAATCAGGCGCTACATGGGAGGCAACCCAAGATAAATTTTTTGTTTTTATGTGTTTTTTCAAGTGTGCAGGTGATAGGTCATTACTTTCAAAAAACTTGAGCATGAACATTGAAAAAGGGGTGCAAAACAGCTGAACGAGTGCATACGACATCGCATAGGCCTGGCACAAGGTGCAGGAACATGCAATGTAAGCCCTGACACGACGTACAGAGTTATCCATGCAAGGGACACTGCAGTGCATGGGCCAACCAAAGTAGCGAGCTCCACGACGCGCAACAGTGAAGGTGCATTGAGTACCGAGTCGCGGAAAGGGAGTTTAGGCGGAAAATTTTAAGGCTAAAAATGTAAATTCTAGCCCATGTGGGTACTTTAAAAAGCCTAGACCTAAATATTTAGCTCATTTGGAATAAGAGCCGCACCGCACACCCCAAGAATCACAAGAAGACTCTTCCAAAACATCATCTCTTCTTCAAATTCCTCCAAACTTTTTAACCCAAAACACAAAGTATACCGTTTTTCTTGTAAAAACCTCCATAAATGGCTCCAAAACTAAGCAAGGGGAAAGGAGGGGCTTCTTCAAGCCATGGGTCAAAAAGAGCAAGAAGAACTAGTGAAGAGGAGCATGAGGATGTGAGAATGGCACCACAACCATTGGGGAGTTATGGGCTACATTGGGTCACGGAGAAAGAAGGTAAAAATGGTTCAAAGAGCATAAAGAATCCAAATACTCACATGATATGTTTAGTGATAGAAATTTCTTTTCACTAGTTTTCCCTCACACGGTAGATAGATTACACACTCTTGGTATTTGTTTTATATTTGATGCCCCGAGTGATTGTAATTTAAATATGGTAAGGGAATTTTTTGCTAATTGGATGCCAAAGAGTAGGTCGAACTAAGTCAAAATTAGGGGTCAAATTATCAATTTTTCACCTATTGCTTTGAATAGATCGCTTGGTACGTCTAATGTTGACCCACAACCCTTTGTAAACATTGTGAAGAAACCCCCTTAGAGAGACACTAGACATACTATTTGTGGCCCTAATTCAGTTGCAAGGTGGACTCGCCACCAATAGTTTGGGTATCATGTTTCATTCCCATATGCTCATATGAGTAGAGAGGCACGTGTTTGGTTAAAGATTGTTTGTTCTAGTTTGGTGATTGGGAAGCATGTAACCCATGTGACTAGGGAGAGAGTTTGTCTTTTTTATGTGTTAATGAATGGGATGCCAATAAATGTGGGTGTGCTCATTAAAAATGTGTTGAAGAGAGCAAGGGTGAAAAGGGGCCAAAACTTCGGGTTTGGGGGTCTCATGACCTGATTTCTGCGTGGGCATGATATAGAGGAGGAGAAGGCAGACTATAGACCTTTTTATGATCCTAAGGGAATTGATGTGACTAAAACTAAGGAACCTGAGGGTATAAATGGTCCAGTCCTTTCTGTCAATGAGCGCAATGCGTGAATTGGTAATATGTTGAGTCACTTGTATGGCATGCAAATGCTCCAGCTGAGGTTGAATGGTGTGACTTCGGAGCAGCTACAATATCTTAACATGGATTACCCTCTGAGCAAATATTCGCGAGCCCTTTGTAGAGTTGGGCCTAGATTCGAGGAGCCCATTAATGATGATTTGGCCATAGAGGATGAGATAGCGAGAGTAGACTTGGACATAAAGTCTAGTGATGATGAGGAGAATTATTCTGAGATGAGGGAAGCTTCTCTTGACCCTACAGACGACGAGGAGTAGAGGCCCATAGGGTTCTTCTTTCACTCTTTTACTTTATGCTTCACCGTTTTAGCACTGGGGACAGTGTTACTAATTAAGTGCGGGGTGGGAGAAGTGAACTTCATATTACATGCATGACTTAATTGCAAAATTTGCACATGTTAAGCCTAGTTTTTTTAGGATTTATGACTTATCTTGTATGATTTTTGATTTGTAGTAGTTATTTTTCATTTTAATATTCTTTGGGTTCCTTCGGTTTTTATTTTCGGTACTTTTCAGTGGATAGTCCCTTAGAACTGAATAGAGAGTCTAGATTTTTATTTTTATTTTTATTATTTTTCTTGTTTTAGTTCTTGAGCCATGACTTTGCCCGATGATGGATGGATGACGACTGTCTTAAGGGTAAATTAGTCATTAGGAAGAATAAGAACTTGAACCTTACGAATGCTAGGTGCTTCACTTTAGGTATCATTGAGACTTTATAATATTCACTCAAAAATGATTGGAAAAGGTAGAAACACTTAGTCTTTTGAAAATTGACTCTTGTACTTGAAAAAACAGTGGGCTTAATTATGTTATGCATGTAATATGGATATAAGTGTTTATGTGATCTTGATTATCACATTAAACCATTTTGTGCCAATGTGTGAGGAATTTTTGATATACTCCACGCTTATAAATTGATGTCTAGAACTTGCCTGGTATGTGTGCAAAGCAATAAGAATGATGGATTTAGGATGTAATATAGGCGTTTCTTTGGTAGCCTTTTTTTATCCTATTTTACCTACCTTGATATGATTATACTAGTTATCCATATTTGAGCCTTAGCTTATTCTTTTGATAGCCATATTACAAGCTTAAATCCCTTTTTTCTGACTTGTATTTGATCAAAATGACTCCTAGAGCACTTTTATTAATAATTTTTTTATAAAAGGAGTATAAGTGGAGAAGCGAAGGGAAAAGCTAAAAAGTGTGAAAATTCGAAGAAAAGAAAAGGGTGAAATTTTCTAAACAAGGAGGGTGATGTTAATGGGAAAACAAAAAGAGAAGAGCTTTGAAAATTTTGATGATGAAAAAAATGTGTGAATGAGCTCAATGTGAAAAAATCCCACTAGTCACCTAGGTTGAAAAATAGAGAAATAAAAGGAGGTATAAGGAGAAATATAGGATATTAAAGAATGTGCTTAAAAAAATATTCAAAGTGTTGTGAAGTATTAAAGTGCTTAGGGAGATTAGTCACTATCTTTGCCAAATAGTCCCTACCCTTCCCTTAGCCTACATTACAATCAATTTAAGTCTAAGTTGATCCTTGATTCAAAGTTCTATATTAGTGGAGTATTTACACTAATGGAAAGCCTATGGGTAGTCTTTTACATGTACGTTGAGTTCTTTGGGATAGTGAGCGGAGATTATTTTATTTATGCCCAAGTTTATATTGACTTATATATTATGTAAGAAAGGGAATCTGTCCAAATTGTGAGGGGCACAATGGTAAGACTTTGGTAAATGTTGATTGCTAAATTAAATATGATTCATGTTGACCCAAAATATGTCTTGATGAGTTAGTTTTCAAAAGCTAAGTGATTTCGAATTTTGACATTTCAAGGTTTATCCTATACGTATGTGAGTGAATTATTGAAGCATTATTGATATGTCTCATCATCCTAAATGCGAGTATACCTATTTGTAGGATGAATTTTGTGCCTAAATTTGATAAGGGAAGTAGTAGATTGTTCGAGGACGAACAATAATTTAAGTGTGGGGTGGTGATGAAGGGCGTATTTACGCACTTAGCCATATTTTTCCCAAACTTTACTATGTTTTGAGAACAAATTATGTGTGTTTGCATGTGTTTATGATAATTATTTGTGAAAATAGCTAACACATATGGTTATATTCTTTCAAGGATAAAAGTTATGGATTTAGGTGTATTTGAGGCTATTAGAATGAAGGAAAATATGTTGGAATGAACAAGTAAAAGTCATGGCATTAGCACTGGACTGCCACACCGGCGCGACCAGCAACACAGAGCACAACTATATCTGCACGATTAGCAGCATGAGGTGCAGGCCCTACAATATGACCAGAGGCGCGGAGGTAGACCTTGCTGAGCAATGCATGGCATGACGTGACACTAAAGCAGCGGATGACTAGTGCTATGCGCCAGCCTTGTTCGGGTGCCAACATAGGAATCCTATTTCAACTAGGAAAATGAGCTACAAATCTCAAATCAAATCCGTGAATGAACAATGAAGGCATTACTATTGTAAGTACCCTTTATTTCTTTGTAATAGAGAGAATTTACTCAGAAGAGAATTTTTTAGCCAAGTTTAGAAAAGTTACAGAAGTTTTATTGAGACAATTGTTGTTTAATTGTTCTTCCTCATTTCTATAATAATCAACTGAGGTTTCTTTCAATCATCGTTGTAAGTATTAATTTATGTGTTTGTCTATTAATTCTATTAATTTACTTATAATCATGAGAGGCTAATGCCTCCACAACTAGGGTTGTGGGAACCATGGAGAATTAACAAACTAGGGTTAGCACGACGTGATTCTAAATCGATACTAAATGCTTGTATTTTATTCTCTTCATCTTCAACATTTCTTAATGGTGGAACGATAGGACTTGCTTAAATGCTCTACTTTATTGAGCCTAGATAGGTAGAGATTAGGAAAACAGAACTACAACAAAACCTTGATTTTTATGATCATTGTATAACTTGAGTTGTGATCGCAGGATAGCTAATTTTGGAACATATTGATAACGGTTAAAGTGAATTCACTCATGATACCTAACACGATAATTGAGTATAGTAATCTAATAGGGACAAACTAGATGTTTGGATGAACTCTAGTTATCAGTTCTACAAGTAAAGCATTGGGATAGATCATGAGTGTAAAACCCGAAGTAGTTATAAATCCATGGGGAACACTCACGCTAGTTAACTGCATTAATTTGGAATCAACCTTCAAATTCTTAACATTGTTATTTGTTACTTTTATATTTTCCCTTCTTTTTGGAATTAATTGACTCAAAATCTTAAATGCTAGCGTTCTTCTATATCCTA
Organism: Datura stramonium; assembly: GCA_018107945.1. Lineage (NCBI taxonomy): Eukaryota > Viridiplantae > Streptophyta > Magnoliopsida > Solanales > Solanaceae > Datura > Datura stramonium. The sequence continues at coordinate 975 of JACEIK010005117.1, read as the reverse complement.
ACCTTATTCCCTATGGGTTCGACCGCAACCTTTGTTGGGTTCTTTATTGACAACGTTCGCTTCATACTTTATCAGGAATGTTAGTTTGAGTGTTATAATTAAAACGATAGGGTTGTACAAAATATCCCCTAAAACATTTAATAGAAATTCTTCCTGTCAGATGGTACGATCAAACCTACGAGTCATACCATTATACTACGATCCATACACCACTCATGATTAGGGACTCTGCTCCAAACCATTTCTCTGAAATTTTCCTTGGATGCCTACTATGACTTGTACCCGCATCCTACAACTCGTGTTATGATCCATAGTACAATCTTGAGTCTTCCTTTGAGCTTTCTCAGAACTTATCCTATGAGTCGTACCACTATACCTCGAGTTGTACCATGACTCATGGTTAGCCTGAATTTTCCTGACCACATTTCTGAATTATTCCATGACTGGTATGTATGATTCGTACTAGGATAGTATGAGTCTTACCCAAAAGTAATGGTTTCCCAAGTTTTTTGCATGATCAAGTTTTAAATCTAAATTCTATTCCTAGGGAGTTTCGGGGTGTTACATGAGGACAACTCTAACGCCTTCCATTAAGATTGACGTTACCTCGTCTATCATTGGGAAATGTTAAGTGCCCACTCCAGCTCACTGTTCTCAACTCAATTTCAAAAAATATTTCAACTCATTCAAAAAGCACATTTCTCATTAACAAGCAGCATAAAAGAAAAGAATGATGATTTTCCCTCAAGAAAGACGCCAACCTATCTATCATCGGGAAAAGTCGGCCATTCTAGCACATGGGTTACTTAGCTTTCACCCCCAACTAATATGTCAAAACATCAAAAATATGCAAGAGATGGAGAATTATCAACAACAATTTCTATTCATATTTCACAATTTGAACTGATGAGCCCGCAAGTGTACGGGTCGTGCAAGTAATATAGTGGCTCTTTTTAAGAACCGGAATGTCGAACC
>JACEIK010005115.1:48696-61384 GCA_018107945.1 Datura stramonium | reverse complement strand
TTTGAATGTATCAAATATATATAATACATAAACTATAAACATACACGAATATGATTTTCATAATCAGAAAATAACTTACCTGAATTAACGAAATTTTCTAAAATCTATTTGAGATTTCAAAATATCATAAAGATTTGATTACAAAAGAAATAATGATTTACATAATTAATTTTTTTATCTACAATATAAAAAATACATATTTTAAATTGAAAAATAAATAAAAATCATGAACGAAACTTACCTGATTTGAATAGATTCTAGAGACAAAAAAGAGAGAATGACGAGAATCGTAGGTTTGATAGGAGGAGAAATTGAGTTGATAATGAAGAATGAGGGAGAGAGAGAAGATGGAAGGGGGGTTGGGCAGTTATTGAAGGATTTTTAGGCATTGAATATGGGAACAGTGAAAAAAAATGAAGTAAAAAGAAAAAAATGGCACATTAAATAAAATAAAGCCATAATATGTAATTTTTTAAAACTGTGGCTATTATATATAAATAGTTTCATAATTGTGTTATGTTAAGTAATTTTTCCTAAAGGTATTTAGTGGAGCTGGTGGGCCCAACTTATTCAGATTAATTTAAAGAAGTTTTTAAATTTGACAGTTCAGACTAGATTAACTCGAGAAAATTGAGTGAAAGATAATAAGTAAGTCTTGAAATTAAAAATGGTGACATTGACTTGGTCAACTGTCATTAACTAAAAAATAGATATAATTAGAGTGATTAAAAACTTTTGGGTGTAAATTAGAATTTTGATAACTTTAGAAAAAAATTTCTCCTAAAATTTTCAATTTCAAAAGTTAAATTTCCCCTCTCTTTTTATATTTTCATATCACTTTTTTCTTTCTCTTTCTTTTCTCTCTTCAGATTTCTCTCTTCTTCTTCTTCTTCTTCCTCCTCCTCCGTCTATGTCATTGTTGTTGCCGCCGCTACCGCTCCTTTTTTATTTTTCTCTTATTTCTATGAGTTTTTTTGGCTCTGGTCATGAGCTTGAAAAATTATATTTTTTTAAGCCATTGAAAAATTTCTACAGAAAACAACAATTGCTACAGTTGTTTCAGCAGTTGCTGAAAAATATGCAACAACTGCTGAAAATAATGCAGCAATTGCTGAAAAATATGAAACTATTGAATATGTTTCAGCAGTTGCGGCATCTATTTTAGCACATGCTGCATATGTTTTCAGCAGTTGTTGAATCTATTGCAGTAGTTGCTGCATCTATTGTTGCAAAATCGAAATCCTAATTATGCAGCGATGACGACGACAAATGAAGCGGAGAAGGAGTTGATGGAGGTGGTGGTGACAATNTTTTCTTCTTTTTAAAAATTAATAATAAGGGCCTACAACCATTTGGTTTTAAAAAATATATATATATCTTTTTTTTCTCTAAAACAAAATACAATGTTTTTTCTCTGAAACAAAAGAGAAAATAGCGTCCAATATCTCTTCACTCCGCCACTTCTCTCGCAACTCATATCTCTCCAAAGGTCTACAGTTCTTCACAAAACGACGCCAAATATTGCTTCACTCCGCCTAATTCTTAGATGCGGGTTTGTTTAGATTTAACTTTCAATAAAATAATTTCTATTTTTTTATTTATTGATCATATTTCGATATGGGTATCCAAACAACTCCTAATTAGAAGAAATTCTATTGCTCATATTTCAGCAAATAATTTCTAGTTTGAATATTTTATTTTATTGCAATTTGAAGGATACCATTTGTTCCTGAAAAGGAATGCTATTATTCTCTCCGGAAGATTTTCAATTTCTTATTTTCAAAAACGGCTTTCTCATTTGCTAATTACATTTTGAGTTCTTTATTTTCCCCAGTGATCGTAACATTATAATATATAATATTTCGTTTTGTAGTTCATTAATCTGTTGATTCATATTTTTGTTAGATGAGGTTGTTTTGTTTTAGAATTTTAGACTAGTAGTTAAATTTGCGCAGATTCCTTCAATTTTCATAATTTTGCTATTTTTACAGATTTTAATCTAAATTTATTAGTTAATTTTATGCATTGCATATTTTTCTTTTGTGCAGATTTTAGGTTAAATCTTTGAGTCAAAAGGTTCTATCGGAGCTGATTGAGATAGTTGCTCAATTGCTACTCTACGCTTATGTCATGACCTGAGTTCACACCCTGAACACCATACGATACTTAGGACCACAAGTGACCCCAAGCAAATCCATGGTAAAGCATACTTCTAGTGGAATTGATCTGTTAAAAATAATTATAGCAAAACGGAAGTTGACAAAAGAAATAAACTAATATTGAATAATGACAAAAATCTGAAACAAAATCTAAAACCCAAGCTGAAACTATAATTTCTGTCTGAAAGCCTTCTAAAAAAATGAACTGATGAGTTGTTAGGACAAGCCCCTAGCTAACTCTAATGTCTGAAAGTAAATAAGGAAATACAATTGAAAATGGAACTCTGGCCCTCGGCAGATGAGGACTCACCTCTGAAGCTACTGGAAATCATCAAGTGTATGCGTCAATACTTCAAATGTACTAACTATGCGAAAGGAATTAAAATATACATATACTGAGTAATAGTAAGTTGCACCGTAATACTATAAAAATAGACTGAAATCTTAAGAAAATGAAATGAACTGGATTGAAATGTACTATGTTGTGGGAGAGACTATAACCGTTATATAACCATGTGAGCTAAACGTGAAGTCCGATGTATACCCTCCATCGGAGAAGGCCCACTGTACCTTGCCAAGGTATAGTGACTGAACTGAGTGATCACTGTCTGGAGCCCATTCGGGTAATAACCTACAGTGGCAACGTAGTTCTGAGACCTGGGTGCGCTGAACCCCGGCTAACTCGGTGCTAAGTTCTACTCTCATTGAAAATCCTAAATGTGTCTAACTATGCTGATAGCTCGAAACTGGTGTCCTAAGACTTAAGTCAGAACTACTTATCTGAAAGTGCTCTAAGAGTCTAAAGATCTGAAAGAACTATGTTCTAAGACTTGTTAGAGATGCTTTATCTGAAAGCGTCGTAACAGTCTAAAGAACCTCTAATAAACTGATACAATTGAGGTTATTGAATTCTCAAAAGACTGATAAGAAGTCAAACTGATTAGCTGACATTTCTGGAGAATACTAAGTATACTGAGTACTGACTGAAATTCTAAGACCGAACATACGAAAACATTAACTTTCTATGCATGCATCTATTCTAACATCCATAATTCGAGTAAACATATCATACAATATAGCATCCATATCTAAGTTCAGAATTATGCAAGTTTTTACGAGAAATCATGCTAAATATCAAGACTAGGAAAGCAAACCGTATAAATAAAACTAAAACATGAATTTCAGCTAGGAATAATCATGTAAATTTAGGGAATTAACAAAATTTAAGGAGTTTCTTAACTAATTGAAAATCCTAGCTTCAAATATTCTGCGGGGCTAGAATTTAGAAAATTTTTCTGAAATTAAATTGGAACACAAGGGAGAAAGGAAACCCTTGTTGAGATCCCACGTACCTGAAGGAGAAACCTTGAGAACTTTGCTTGGAGAAACTGAAAGAAGATAGATGCCCTAGCTTTTGTTTGAAATTAGATGTTTGTGTTTTCTTCTTACTATTTCTGTGAGTTTTGGGAGAGAATGGGAGGAAGAAGTCGATCAACCCCCTAAATTCCCTTCAAAATGCACCCCAAATGATGTAATTTAGGCATTAAAATAACAAAAAGTTACAAAAAATTTCCGGGAAGAAATTCTAGAGAACAGCCTGTCGGGATCCAACGAGTCACACAATGAGTCGTTGGTTGTGATCACAACTCATTGGGACCAATCATTGGTCCTGGGTCTGAAAATTTTTCCCTTCTGGATTCTCACGTCGGATGACACAACGACCCGTTGGTTGAAATAATGGGTCATTGTCACTACTCGTCGTCATTAATGGATAACCCACGGACAGGAACAATGACTTGTTAGATGGGACAACGAGTTGTTGGTTCCACTCGTTGCTACTAGGAGAGTTTGGAACAGTTTCTAGGTTCCCCCAATGGAAGGACAGAATGACCCCTCACTTGAAGTAACTGGTCGTTCTTACCAATTGTAATCCAACAGCTCCCTACGATGAGTCATTGTACCCAGCAACGACTCATTATCTGACTCGTTTTTGGAGGACTAACTTGATAAGTTTTTGGACTACTACCAACGGATCAAAATAATGGCCTTTTACTTGAAGCAACATGTTGTTGTATTACTTGTTGAATCTGGGAAAGAAACTGCAGAGGCTGATAATGAATTACGCAATGGTTCATCGTTACTGACAATGACTCTTTGGTTGAGTTGTTCTAAGGAGAAAATTTTCTGATTCCTTTCTGATTTTTCATTCTATGTTTGGGTTTGGTCTAAGAAACTTTTGGGGTGTTACAACATAGTAACAAAGTTGTGGGTTTATTGTCTCAAATATTTTTGAGTTTCTCTGTTAATTAGAGCTTTCAAAGTGCTCTTTTTTTTTCTGTCTCTGTTGGGTATTGGTCGACTGCGGCTCTTAACAAGGTAGCAAGTGTGGTCGTTAAACCACTTTATACTGATAAATTCACTGCTCAATCTGAAAAGATATCCTATGCTAGAGTTTTGATTGAAGTTGATATTGCCCAGAACCTACCTAAAACTGTTGATATTGAAGCTCCACATGGGCTTATTATTCATAAAATTGATTATGATTGGAGGCAAAGTTTCTGCAATAATTGTCTTAAATTTGGGCATGATACTGCTGAATGCTGGTATTTGGAGCAGGAAAATGAAGGGCAAAAAGGAGGTGGAGGGTGTGTACAGAAGGAGTAAGCCTAAAAGGAAGATAAAACCTAAAATCAAACAAGTTTGGGTTGCAAAGCCTACTCATAAGGTTACTACAGAACCAGTGAATGTGGATGCTGAGAAAGACTCTACACAGTTGGAGGGACTTGATGTTTTTAGAGACACGATAATTGGAGAGCCTTCTATTGAAATTGATGATAATGTTCACAATAGATCCACGATTTTGGAGAATAAGGCGCCCTGTGAGGCTTACCAGCCACCATGATCATCTGTACATGGAATGTTAGGGGGTCTGAACTAGGCCCATAAACAGAAAGAGTTGTATCTCTTTCTATCACAGAATAAAGTGGATGTGTTTTCTTGTCTAGAAACCAGAATTAAGGAGCATAAAGCATAGAAAATTCAAAAAAAGACAGCCAGGGACTGGAATGTATGCTGTAATTATCTTGCTGCTCAAAATGGGAGAATTTGGTTATGCTGGAGAGGCCATGTATTTATCCAAATTCAACATGTAACTGATCAGCTCATTCATTGTCTAGTAGAGCAACCAAGATCTCAGTTCATATGTCATCTCACTGTTGTTTATGCACATAATACTCCTCTTAAAAGGGAAGGATTATGGAGGGACATCATCCAACTTAAAAACCAAGTGTAGCATCCTTGGCTGCTTAGTGGAGATTTTAATGCAGTGCTTACTACGGAAGATAGAATTGGTTCACCTATCACTTTACTGAAATACAAGACTTCCAGGAGATGATTGATACTGTCCAGCTTACTCCAATCAGGTCAACTGGATGTCATTTTACATGGTGCAATAAGCAGGGAGCAGGTGAAAGAGTTTATAGTAAGATAGATTGGACATTTGACAATTTGGAATGGCTACATAAGTATGGAACCCATCATTCTCAGACCATTCTCCAATATTAGTGAAGTGTAGTTAGCAGATTACCTTTCATCCTAGACCTTTTCGGTTTTTCCAAAATGTGATGGAGCACCCTGGATTTCATGACATACTGAACACGGCTTTGATGTTTGAGCATGTGTTCCCATCTGAGACCAATGATTTTCTTTATTTTTTTTTAATTTTGGTTACCATTTTCTAGTTTGATTCTTGTAAAAGTGTAGAAGATAAAAAGATAATATCTAATAAAAAAGAAAATGATGACTTAGTTTTGAACCAATTGTGCTTTACACTATCTTCCATCAAAACATATCGCATACTAAGAACTTCAAATGAAAAAAGATAACCAACCAAAGGAGATTCAAGGATAAGACAACACAAGGGTAACTTCACTAAAATTATTAGGCCATCACAGGATAGTGAAGGAAGCTCACAAAGGTAACCAAATTTCAAAAATGTACAACCAAAGGTAATATATTTCACTCGCTTAACCTAAAAATTAAGTTTTCATCTAATAGCCAATAGATTCTTTTCCTAAAAACATGACATCATTCACATGGCATGACTAGACTTTTTTTGTTTTATTATTTTTCTATTTTTCATACTTATTTTTTCTGAAATTCATAAAAAATTAGACAATAACAAACCAAAACCAGCTTACATGAAGATTGATTGGATCAAAAAGGTGCAGTAGAGTAATTTCTTGAGATATATATAGAGAGAGACAAATCAAGAGAGTGAAAATGGAGCCAGGTGAAGGATATATATAGAGAGAGAGAGGATAGAGAGATGGGAAGAGAGAAAAGAGATGTGTTTGTACAAATTCCTTTTCGGTGTGGACATATTACTCAGTTACTAGGACAACAACTACTAAATATAGAACATTATTATCATTATTTAAACTTATGCAACTCATAGACATAATTATACATTAAGATATATTATTGTATATACACCACTGATTTACTCTCACATTAGAAACCAACAAGTTGCACATGCCTCCATTTAAAACAAAAAGCTCCAATAGTAACAGAGAAATGCATAATCCTAAAAGCTTGTAATCTCTTTTGTCATGAAAATTAGTACAACTAAAAACTATTTAGAATCAAGATCAAAATATAATAGCAAAACAGACTACAGTTGATAGAAAGTTTTCTAATCTAGTGGAGGTGATTACGGCTGACGAATCACTAGACTTTCAAGTTGTTCATATTTACTCTCTAGAATATCCATGCACTCTTGTAGTGATTCCTTCTATTTTCAAGTTTCTTTCAGCTCTTCCAATAATGCAATCTTTGAAGTGGTGCCACCTTTCAACTCCTTAGTGATTATCCCAAATTCAAATTCAAACGCGTGAGTTTTGCATTGAGGTCCAGAACACTTTTCCACTACCTCTATATTAGTAAGAGACGATTCACATTATACTACGTTCAAAATATTGCAATGCACTAAATAAGAGGAAGGATGTTAAATGAAATATATCAATAGACATACATCTTTTGCAATGGTACAAGCTTCTTGTCCTTCTTATGAGTTTCAAAGAAAATATTTGTCATATCGGGTGGATTACCATCTTTTCCTCCCTTCATAATCGAAACAATAAGTCACATAAATTTTTTATACAAAAAGGATGTTTTCTCATAGGATTCACAATTTACTTACTAGTCGAATATAATCTCTTTAATTGGCTTGCTACCTGTACAATGAGGCATACTCAATCTAGACCTATTAATTGAGTTTCTTATACTTGTTTCCTGCATTAGCAGCACGATACTGAAATTATTACAAGCTAGTTTAATAGTTTTATTTTAAATGATAATTTTTAAGCTAGACTGGAAGAAAGTAAAAAGAGAAAAAAAGTTTGCAAAACATCACTGTAATTTTATTCTGTGGGTCCTGTGAAAAGAAGACATAAAAATATTCTGAAAGAAATTTTGCCCTGACATAAATTATTCCGGAAAAGTAATCACATGGTATTTAAAATAAATTTATATTATTTAATAGCTATGAAGTAATACCTTAAATTTATCCAAAAAAAAGCTCTTGACCAATCACTCTTGTCTACTACCACTGCACATATTTTAGAACCTCGTGCAGTGACTTAGATTTAACTTTCTTATGCAATGATCCTCTCCAATTATTTCAAAGCTTTATCATATATTGCAAAACATGATCTCTTTGATCATTCAAGTTATCACTATTAAATTTTTCCTGAAATATAGAAAAATATCAAGAGAAGTCTCTTGAATAAGTGAAACCAACTAACCAAGACATCAATTTACAGATCATCAAATAGAGTAACTTAACTATTTTAGGATCAAAAATTAATATTTTAAGCCAATAACAACCATCAAGTATGGTTTACTAGCACATAATAGAAGTTACTATTTATAAACTATAGCATACTCACACGGCCTTTGAGAGTGTTTGAGAGCGTGAATGCGAAGAAAGCACTTTTGCTTTTCACTCTTTTGTATCTAATGGATCACTTATGTAAATTCTGGTCTCTAGCACTTTTGTGTTGATGATTAATATATACAAAATTTGTTTCCTTGTCCAAAAAAAATCCTTTTCTGTACCTCTTGCAGTACCTTCTTGGTACTAGCTTTAATTATATTACCTAACTTTATAAAAGAAAATATGTCTTTAAGCTACTGATCAGCCTACTTATCTTCTTTTGCAGGGACTGGTTTGCATATGGTCTGACAAGTAGTGAAAAAACCCATACTATGAGAGGATCAGCAACTGAACCTGGAGTCGTCCTTATGGCTGTGCAAGATCTGTTTAATTTCATTGGAGAGGTTTGACATTGCCATTATATCATTTTGTACCCGTTTAACCATTAATGGCATTTGTGTCGCCTTCATATTTTTTTATGTTCTTTAATGATAACTGTATCTGCAACTTCAAATTGATTGAAAAGATATAAGTTCTCTTACTGAAAAACAACTCACTGTAAAAGAAAGTTGATGAAGATGAGAAGCCAATAGCAGATGAAGCAGCCCCATCGATAATTGAAGAAGTAAAGAAAACTTATGAGGTAGAGAAGCCAACAGTAGAGGCACCACCATCAGCAATCATAGAAAAACTAATGAGCACTGATGAAGAAGAGAAGCAAAAAGCTGATGAGCCACATGTTTTGGAAATTGAAGAGGTAAAGAAAGCCGAGAAGGAGCAGAAGCCTATAGTTGATGAACCAGTTCCAACTACAGTTGAAGAGGAAGGGAAGCCAACAACAAAGGGACCACCAGCAACTACCATTGAAGAGATTATGAAGAGCCTGATGAACTAATTCCAGCAATAGTGGAAGAAGTAAAGAAAGCTGATGAGAAGCCAACAATAGAGGAACCACCACCAAGTATAATCAAAGAGTTAAAGAAAAGTGATGAGGAAGAGAAGCCTAAAGCTGATGAACTTGCTCCAACAATACTTGAAGAAGTAGAGAAAGCTGATGAGGAAGTGAAAGTCTCTACCATTAGGAGCCTCATTTTTATTTTTTAATAAATATACATGACAATTTGATCTTATGATTTTAACTAAGTTAATATATCCTTAATTTGGTAGGTAACTTGTAGTAGCTCATATTTCTATCATTAAATAGAATTTCATTGATCTAAATCTGTTAAGCTTTCTAGTAGTCAAAACAACGAGTTCCTTTGTAGATTGATTTTCTTGGTAACTTCAATCTAGCTATACGACATTGTGAGTGAAAAACTGATCTAATAAATTCTCTAAATGGACAGAAGAATCATATCTTATAAAATTCAAGGTACTTGAAAGAAGAATGAATAAGCAGATCAACTGTTGGACTTGCACTATTACTAGATTAGGATTTGAAGGTATGGGAAATGAAAATCTTTGCAACTATAACTATCACTTATTCAGTACGTTCTCATTCAATCTGTGCTAGGTCAAAAGAATCGAACACAATCATGCCATAGATTAGCACACTCAGGCTATGAAGACATAACCCAACAATAGAAAATTCAACGGGAAGGGTATCAGATTATACAACCTAATGCACATTAAGTTAGAAGAGAGGTCTTTTACATAAGTTGCTTCTTTAAGGGCTAGAAATGAGAGCTAAAGTCACACATAAAATTAGTAGATGAGGACCACAGAATTTCACTAGAAGAAATTTATGTATGCTACAGATTAAATCATATCTACATATGTTTAATTCTGAAAAAAATCGAAGCTGACATAACAGAGATCTCTCATTTGTTGGATGTGTAGAGATAGGACTTAAACATGAATCACTAATATGAATATAAAAAAATCTTTCAGGCACAAATTATTGATATACATCTTCAAGAACAAAATATCACCAATTTATGTTTCATCGATTTAACAGTACAATATATTACTAAACCTTCATAGTTTTAGAAACAGTAATCAACATAAAAACAGAAAACTCATATGAAGAAGAAAGAAATACCCAATTTCATATAATAGTTACAATCGTAGTTTTATTATTTAGAGACTTACCTCAATGAGAAGGAGAAAATAATTGTAAGAAGATGATTTTTTTGTAAGATGCAGGTTCTGTTCAATAATTATAATCTTCAAACTGTTGGTATAATCAAAATAGAGAGAAAAATTTAAGTTTTATATGGGTTGAAAGAGAAGCAACCAAACGTCCAAATCACAAAAATTGATTGTTATCCAAATTGAATTTTCAGCTTGAAAAAATGAGATTTCATTTTACCCAGAAAAATCTCAACAATACTCACCTTTAATAATTCCGTACTTCAGAAATGACTGGGTCTTGTTGTTTATCTAGCTTCAGAAACCACTTCGCCGACCTTGCATTTCTGGATTCCTAAAATTTAGCCACAAGAGAGGCGCAACAGTTGTATGCAGAATATGGAGCTCTTAGTTAGGGTTTTACATATGTACTAGGATAATTACCAAAAGCAGAATATGTATGCCGAATATGGAGTTCTCAGGAGATTTCGTTTTGTTGAAAATCTTATCAAAAAATACTTGATCCCCAAAATCTGTAGAGAATTCTCATGGCTTGAGGATTGTCAAAGACACTGTTGGATATTTCACCTGGTATAAGTATATCTAGGATTCAATAAGTTCTTCTAGTATAAAACTAAAAGCACAAAAACTAACAAAGATTTAATAATAAAGATAAACCCAGCACTCTATCATATTTATAAGAAGCTTTTTCCCTCCATTTTTATAGAAGAAAGGACTATAATATATATAGATGAAAGATCATCTCCTTTCCATGGTTGAAGAATCTGCCAACGTTAACATAAAAGATTAATGGCAAGGATTAAAGCATTCAACGGCTACATTTAATTTGAACAAATGCCAATTAAGAATTGGTTACAAACTTATTTAAATTAGAAATAAAAAAATTATTAAATTAGTCAAAATAGTGTTAAATATAGAGATGAAAATATTTTCTCATTAGTCACCTATTCAAAGCAAATTAATGACATATTAAAATGATGAATAAATAATAATTTTTTTTGAGATAATAAAATATATTTTCAACACGTTTTATCCAAAAAATATCAACAAAACTTACCTTAACGATTTTGTGCTTCAGAAATCTGGGTCTTGTTGTTTATCCAGCTTCAAAAACGACTTCGATAACCATGCATTTCTAGATTCCTTAAATTTAGCCGCAAGAGAGGCGTAGTAGTTGTATGCAGGATATGGAGCTCTTTGGTAGAGTTTTACATATGTACTTGGAATATAATTACCAAAAGCAATTGATAAATGTTAAAAATTAAAAGTGGCAGATTTTTCTTTATGTGTGCGCACGCGGTGGGGTGGGGGGAAGGCGTTCTAAAAATAAAGNGGCGTTCTAAAAATAAAGAGGGAAACAAATTAAAAGGCGCCTTTTTTAATGAAAGGATATAAAATTTTTAACATTTGGATATTATTGCCCTCGCTAATACTAAATTTAAATTGACATTTAACGATGAAAAAAAATTATGCCGCTATAAGTACACTATTAAGGACCAGATTCATATCCCTTCGGTAAGAATTGGTTGTTAAAAGTGGAATTTCTTGTACTATAACATGAATGTTAGGATTTTTTGATTTATGAATCAGAAATTAATATACTTTACTATTCGAAGCACATTCTATGAAAACACAATTAATGAAGTTTGGTCCTATCTTTTCTCTTTTGGGTTTAGGAACTTGTACTTTAATTAAACACCCCCACACTTTCAAGTATTCAAGGTTAGACTTTCTTCCTTTCTATTTTTCTCATGGGATAGATTGTGTTTTGTTATGGGGCACTCGATTGAGTATTCGGCTAGCCGTAAGGATAACTTCTCCCCACAAGTTCTGAGGTAAACCTAGGGCTGGCCAACGGGATGGGACATCTCAGCCCAGGTCCGGGTCCCGGTAGTCTCGATTTCGGCTTGCCTGGCTTAGATTACGGGATACAGGAGATGGGACAGGACGGGTTCTTTTACCAAGTGTCCCAGCCCAGTTCGTCCCGATACCGGCCCGATTTTCGGACCTAAAATTTTAAAAAGAAATTTTAAATTATAGCCGCCCCAACGACTTTATTCCCTCTTTTCAGCCACAAAAGACCCCCCAACCTCCTTTAATTATTTTTACACTCATTTATTTTAGAAATTACACTTTAATCCTTTTTTAAAAACTATATACACCCCCACAATTTATTCACAAATTCATAATTCATCTCTTCTCTTCTCTATTGCACACTCACTCTCTCAATTCTCAATTTCTCATTCGAAAATCTCTCAACAATCTACCTTCTCCAATTCTCTAAATTTCAAAATTTATAATTTTCAAATTCAAATTGTCTTATTTATTTTAGTTTCAAGTCTCAAGTTGCTACATCAATTTTCGAATTCCGACTATTGGTTATAATCGTCTGTTTTTATGCAGACCTTTGGTACATTCGTTTCATACTTATTTTTGTTATTTATTTATTTTACACATTTAATTTTTCTATCTTATTTATTTAAATATACTTGTGTTATATTTA
>JACEIK010005115.1:24932-45013 GCA_018107945.1 Datura stramonium | reverse complement strand
ATCGGTCAATTGGTAGGTAATTATAATGATATTTTGTTTACTTTTTTCATTGATTTTATAATTATGCGTGAGCTTTAAATATTATGGATTTTATTAATTTTATAGGTATAATGATTTTGAAGATGATCACACATTGACTCAACTTACATAAGTTGTGATGGACAACAATCTACCTAATGATCGAGTAAATGAATCGGATAGCGATAGCCCGTCTGATCACGGAGGAATGGATGATGATCAATCGTCTGAGAATAACGATAATTCTAATGAAGACGTTGCACCCCGGTCATGGTAGTACTAATTATCATTCTAATCTGATTCATATTGGGATTATAAGGAAGAAGGACAAAAAAAATTTGCCTGTATGAGAGATAACAATTATGTTTGGAACGCACTTTGGAATCCAACAAATCATAAATGTATTAAGTAATTAAGGTTAGTTTGGTGCCAAAAAAATTCATTCATTTTTTAATACCTCTATTCTGGTTAGTCTGATTATGATTATGTTTTGGTGGTTTGATAATTTTTCTTGTATATTTTAATTAGGTATGATATTTCAGAATAAATAATAAATGAAATTTGCATTGAGATTGTACAAGTCGAACACAAAAAAAAGTTCACTTCTGATCAATCTAAAGATCAATTTTGAAAGGTTATTTTGCAAGCGTCAATTTATTAGGTTGTGGGTGGATGCTTTTATTTAGGGAGATATCAAGTGGTATGTGGATTGCAGGAAAAATGGTGGAGAAACACACTTGTCAAATATATGATTATAAGGAGGATTATTTCAATCTGAATAACAACATGATTGCTACTTATTTGATACCATCTATCATGGTCAGTGCACACATCAGTATTAAGTTGGTGCAAAAACTAATAAAATTTAAGCACATATTTACCCCAAGTTATAGGAAAGCTAAAAACGGGTGTAACAAAACTTTTATAACTTAAGCACATATTTACAATAGATGTAAACATAATGTTCATTTCTTGAATATGTTTCATGACCTAACGTCACTTTAAACATTTCATAGTCAAAAGAAAACATAGCAACTCTAAACTTTCTTATCTGACTAGTTTCTTGATTAGCATTTATCAAAGTATCCCAAATTTACTTGACAGCTATACATTCGAAAATTCTATTGTACTTATTTGGTCCTAAACCACAAATAAAAAAAAATTTGGCCTTTGCTTTTTGCTTGATTGCAATCGGATCTGCAGAAGTGAATTCAACCCTTTATTTTCTTATATCATTTCCTTCAACATATTTTTTAAGGGTATTTTTGATTCATTGGTAATTCAATCTCATAATTCGTAACCTTCAACTTGAAAAAAGACCTACATGCGAGTTTTCAACCAGATAAAATATTCTCCATTGAACAACAGAGCCTTAGTGGTGAATTGGCTCTCATTGTGTCCGATCAATAGTGCAACATTCATCTTGATCTTTTCTCAAAGTGTTTTCTCTCAAAGATAACCTGCTTTGATACTAATTGATATATTTTGCATGATCTAATAACACAAGAGGTGGTTGAATCGGGTTATATTAGATTTTCACCTATGTGATCAATTTGGTTACTTTTCCTGTTTCTTATGAATAGTTTTTGGAATAAAGAAAGCAGAGCAGTAACAACACAATTTTTTTACATGGAAAACACCCGACTCACAAGAGTGAAAGAGTATGACCTACCTCTCTGCAAGATTTATGACGAACTTCACTAAAACTATGAGCCTCAACAAAATTCAGATTACAAATATTTGCAACCTAAAAGGCTACGTCTAATGTCTTTCCCCTACAATTCTAGACTATAGCTAGATTCAGATTACAAAATAATTGCAACCTAGGAACTAACTCTAATTCCTCTTATAATAATCAAGAAAAAAAAAGTTGTGATCCCTCCAAGTTACCCTTGACATGAAGCTAATTTTTCCTCAGAAAAGTATCTAAATAATGTTTCTAGGAAATTGGAAATAGGTACAACTCAATAGCAATCATAATATAAAATGTTAGGATTGTAGACACTATGAAACATATCCATGAAACATGTTGTTTAATTTGGTCCTTTGTATCATCCCCTGCACTTGAATGATTAGACATAAATGTAAGGATGATCTTCGTTCATAATTTAGGCTTTAATTTAGGTAATCGATGAACTTTTGAAGCTTCAAAGTTGAAATTTAATTTTAAAAAATTAAAAATAATTTCGGACTTGGTGTGGTTTCAAAAGTTTGAGAACATCTTAGGGAGTTTATATCTCAAATTTAGGATAATTTGGTGTAGATCTGATGTAGTTTTGAATAGAATTTCAGATTCAATCTAAAATTCCACCATAGATGATGCTTGAAACTTTAAAGTTGAAACTTGAGTTTAGAAAATTAAAATAATTTTGAAATGGATGTGTTTTCAAAAATTAGAAAACACGTTGGGGAGCTTATATCTCAAATTTAGGATAATTTGATGTATCATTGATGTTATTTTGAATAAATTATATGAATTTAAGTTTATATTATTGTGGTAGTATTAAAATTTATATACAATGTTTGTTGTAGGTGTACTAAGTTTACAAAAATATAATATAAATTTTTATATTATTAGATACACTTTTCATATCGAATTTGAGTGAATTTTTTAAGCCTCGAGCGAGATATGCACATTTTATACTGATCTTATACAATTTTTATACATAGAATTTTGAGCGACATATACACATTTGATACCATTTCTATACACAAAACTTTGAGTAATTTTTCTTTAAAAAAAACTGATGTTATATTTTGTATACTGAAAAATCTAAGTATATTTTGTAATATTGAATACTATTTATGTATATATATGAAATGTACCCTTATATTTATTTGGCCAATTGGCCCTTTAGGGAAAAAAATTGGTTAAACACAAATACTTTTAAAGTAAGAATTAAAAGATGTGTTAGTGTTTGAGAAGGAGACAAACTCCATGCTTCACACAATTAGACTTATGCAGCATTTAGAAGTTTTATATCATGCCAAAATTATCCAAGATCTTCTAAAAAACTCCTTCATTCAAAGAGTTTTACTAATTGTCAAGCTTTTGAATGGAACATGAAATTGTTGTACCTAGAACCTGTTTGACTTAGCTGATTTAAAGTAGCTAATAAGCATTAAGTGTTGAAACTGATTTAATAAATAAGCAGTCACATGTTTGAATAAAAGTGCTAAAACTAATAATAAACAGCTGAAGTGTTAGGCAAAAAATGTTGATAAGTATTTCTATTTGTTGAATTTACTTAAATGTCCTTCAAGTTATTTATACTATTAATGGCGTAATTTTTATAAGATTTTAAGTTTCAGTTAATTCTAATACAAATTAATTTATGTCTCGGTTATTTTTAATACAAAATTGATTAAATAAAATTATTTTTACAAATATGAATTATTTTATACAAACTAAAATATAATCATAATATATAATATAATTAAGAATTTGACTAAATTTTTTAGTAAAAATATATTTAAATAGTACACAAAATTCGTATACAAATAATAAATACTTAACAATTTTGTTGTCTATAATTAAATTAGAACATTCAACTATCATAAATATTCTCAGTGATCAAATCACAAATTTCCATCCAAATGTTAAAGGGTTACATGTTTTTTGTTTTGTTTTTTTTGAATTTTCATATTTTTGTTTATTAATAATATATATATTTTTTTCAATTTGATTAACTCTTGAAATCAATAATAAATATCTTAGAATATAGAAAAGTAGGAGAGGTTTCATGTTTTAAAAAATCCACAAATCAATGATATTGATATTAAGTTAAAGAAGGGTTCCACGGTTAGCTGTAGAAGTTGAAGAACTACTAATATATTAGAGAGAAATTTGATACCCCAAATAATGTCATAAATAACTGCATTATTGTTGTTAATGTGAAGAGGTGGATGAAATTTTAGGTTTGGAAGAATAAAGGTAGAAGTGAAATCACTGAGAGTGTTTGAAATTTTATATTAAGAAAAGGTATTTTGGAGATTACAAAAAAATATTAGGGATAAAATTATAAATAATTTGGTCAAACCAAAAATGCTTATAAGCTATAAAATGATAAGTTGGGGTAACCAACTTACGACTTATTTTGACTTATAAGCACTTTTAGTATGTATCAAACGTGTAAATAAGCTAAAAGGTGCTTATAAGCTAGTTTGACCGGCTTATAAGCTTGGCCAAACACCCTCCTAGTTCATTTATTAGTTTAGCACCTGTTTTATGTTATTTATTTAATCCAACCCAATTCTATTGGCCCTAGTTATTTTGTCAATCATCACAACTTAAATCTGAAAGATAAGATATAAGTAAATAATTCAACTCCCATATCTATCATAAAGTACTTTTGCAATTCCATCATGTCATCTTAAATAAGATGGCTAAAATATGCATTCAAGTATATTACACACACGTATGAATCTTGAAGGGAAATATGCTGAGTTCAACTGATGTATTGCTCTGTAGATTGGCACCATTCTTCTAGTGTAGGGGTCGCCACTCCGATATTTTTCATGTCAAATATGTTGGCTGGTACAACAAAAAACTTTGAACATGTTATAGCTTGCAATGCAATGTGAATGCTCCATATTTCTTGTTCTTTTTACTTTTTAAATGTGTTCAGGCAAAGATTCAGGCTTAAGAAATTCAAGAGCATGAAAACGAAAATCATAGTTAGAAGCGTTAATGTCTAACACTTGTTTTAATTAGAAAACAAGTTTTAAAAGTTTTTCTTTTTAAAATTTTATGTCCAACTAAATAGTATTATATAAAATTGGGACAGATAAAGTGTCAGTAAAAATATGAAGCTTATGTATAATTTCAGGGTTAATCAAATGAAGAATTCAGGGAAATTTTAGTTGTTCAGTTGATTGATAATAATTTCACCTTATTAACAAGGATTCAATTCTCTATCTTATAATTTCCTCTCCCTATATCCCTATATAATAAAATAATTGTTTTTAAAAAAAAATAAAAATCATACCAATGTGTACATCAGGTGTTGCGGCAGCTGTGGCGTCAGTAATAACTGTAACATGCTTATAGTCCATTGACACTGCATCAAAGACGGTCTGTCGAATGCAATTTGGAGTTTGGACACCTGCAAAGAGATATCATAGGTATCGTGTACAGACACAATCAGAGGTGAATTTAAAAATTTTAGAATATGAGTGTACTGTTAAAAAAAGAAGAAAAATAATATATTTAGTGGGATTTGATCCCTAGTTCTCAAGGTAAATATAACTCAATCTTCAATCAAGTGCAGTATTTAATTTTCAAGTAGCATGAATATCAACAAATAATATTATACCAATTTTAGATAGAATCACGGACCTCATTTTTTGCCTATAAATTCGCCACTAACACAAACCCATGGAACAATTAAAATATAACTTA
Source organism: Datura stramonium (assembly GCA_018107945.1). Lineage (NCBI taxonomy): Eukaryota > Viridiplantae > Streptophyta > Magnoliopsida > Solanales > Solanaceae > Datura > Datura stramonium. The sequence goes on along the minus strand of JACEIK010005115.1, from coordinate 39,594 downwards.
AACAGACGTACCATAAATAGTTTTTACTTAATCCGTATATCTCGACCATTTGTAACAGGTATAACATGTTTTATTGATTCTCTGGTTGAGTTTAAGTTTTATGCACTGATATTACAAAAGATATTTAAATAGTTGAGTTACTAATTAAAAGGTAATTGTAAGTAGTAATTACTTTAATTAACTTATAATAAATGGTACTTCATATCATATAATTTAAATCATCATGGAATTAAAAAAAATAAAGAAATATTTAAAACTTATGGTCATAAACATATCATAACATTTGTTTCTCTCGATTGAACGAGTTACAAGATCAAGAGTTATCAAAATCTTTAATGGAATTGGAGTTATGTCACATTAAGGGAATGTATCTCTTGAATGAACGAGTTAGAAGATCATATTTCTTACCTATAAAAGAGAGTGATTAACTCATTTTCTGCACACCACGAATTCGGAGAAAAACATTTTTAGATAAAAGCGTGTTCGTTGTGGATAATTTACAGGACTGCATAAGTAATCTTATAGGAGATCGTTTGGCGCAATTGGTGGTAGTAACACACATTGATTCTAGAGAATAAAGTATATATTATTCCGCATAAATCTTCGAGTTTAGTTCTTGATAGTTTGCGTGAGGAATAATCATTCTTCTTTAAAATTCTTTTACAGATGGAATTACTCCTACCAAGCTTAAGAAGATCTTCTAAGGCACTGGCTGCTATCAATCTCCAGAGTTCTGTAGGTGAAGATGATGCTATGTATGTTGATTCTAGTGCAACAACTCATATGACAAAAACAATAGGTAACTTGTCTAATCTTCACACTTATAATTGAACAAACAAGATAATTGTTAGGAATGGATCACAGTTAGAAATCACTCATGTTGGAAACTTAAAAAGGTCAGACTTGAAAATTAAAGATATATTAGTTGTCCCTAATATCAATAAGAATATCCTCCCAGTTAGTAAACTTGCAAAGGATAACTGTGCAACACTTGAGTTTGATGAGTATGATTTTCTTGTAAAGTACAAGAGTTCAGGGACACCACTGGCCAAGGGATCTAACACAAGAGGACTATATCAATTGGAAGATAACAACCTATTTTTCTTAACAATAACACAAGACTGGAAGAAGACAGAGAATATTTGGCACTCTAGATTAGGTCATCATAGCTTAAAGTCTTTAAAATTTTTGAGTAGAAACAATAACATTAATGTTAAAAGTTGGAATAAGGTGCCTGCTATCTATACTAGCTATCAGTTAGGAAAGAGTTGTAAGCTTCCTTTTGATTCAAGAAATAAAATTGAGAAGTTTCCTTTACATAAGATACATTGTGATCTTTAGGGACCAGCACCAATTGAGTCCTCTCAACATATGAGATACTATGTGATTTTTGTTGATGACCATAAAAGATACACTTGGCTTTATCCCTTAAAGAAGAAATCTGAATTCTATGAGATCTTTCTTAAGTTTCAGAGAATGGTAGAAAAGCAGTTTTTCAATAATATTAAGATTTTTCAGTGTGATGGAGGTGATGAGTTCATTCAAACTCAGTTTGTCAACAACTTAGAGAAGTGTAGAATCATCATACACATATCCTGCCCACATACTCCTGAACATAATGGTATATCTAAAAGAAAACATAGATATATAGTGGAAAATGGTATGATCCTATTTATCATGCTAAGCTGCCTCAGTTTCTGTGGGTTGAAGCCTTCTTAAATACTATGTTTTTGATAAACAACATGCCTTCTTCAGTGCTAGGAAATGAAGTTTCTTTTGAAAAGTTGCATGGTGCTCCTCCTGATTATAACAGTCTAAAAGTATTTGGTTGTACCTGTTATTCTTACTTTAAAGGATCGAACAAGTTCTCAACAAAGACTTACCCTTGTGTTTTCATTAGCTATAGTAGCTTGCACAAGGGATACAAGTGCTACCATCCTCAAACCATGAGAATATATGTCTCTAGGCATGTCATCTTTGATGAACTAAATCTGCCTTATGTTCAAGCAAATCAGCCTAGTCCCAACTTGTCCTCACTTTATTTAGCTACTTTCCTTGAATTCTTCTCTAATGTGCAAAAAAAGGTTGATGATAGTTCACATGGAAATGATACTTCCAGAGAGATAGTGGAACAAGATGTTCCAACACCTACTTCAGAACCAGCAAAAGCTGAAGTGCTTGCTCCTATGTCTCCTACAACAGAACCAGTAGAAACTGACTCTCCAGAAATCTCTACATCAAAGTCCGTATCTGATCATGTCACTGATAGTGAAAGTAGTAGTGAAAGCAGTGATGTGCATGTTATAGAAGATTTGGTGAGTACTGATGGTTAGGAAATGAACACATATGCAAGAGGCAATCAGGAACTATATGAGCCTAGCATGATTTCAACATATAATCCATAAGGAATACAACTGGAGGTTGACCTATCAAACTGGTTTGATACTGAGGCTAACACCAATGTCACCTCAGGTGTGCATGAGACTACAAAAGCAAATAATGATGGACATCAGATGGTGACAAGTATAAGGCAAAGAAGATGTCTATCACTCACACCTCACTGGCAGTAGAAAGGTCTAGTATTGAACCTACTACTGTGAGTAAAGCTCTCACTATTCCACATTGGTGTGCGGCAATGCAGGAAGAGATTGATGCCTTACACAAAAACCAAACCTGGATTCTTGTACCTAAATCTACAGATATGAACATTATTGGTCCTAAATAGGTATTCAAGACCAAGTTGAAATCTGATAGCACTATTGATAGGTATAAAGCTAAGTTAGTTGCCAAGGGATACTCACAACTTGAGGGCATTTATTTTGAAGAAACATTTAGTCCAATAGTCAAGGATACTACTATCAGGATTATCTTATCAGTTGCTCTCACTTTGCACTGGTCTATTAGGAAACTAGATGTCAAAAATGTCTTCTTGCATGGATATCTTTAAGAAGAGGTCTATATGAGTCGGCCACCAGGTTTTGTTGATCCTTAATATCCATATCATGTTTGTCTTCTAAAAAAGGCACTGTATGGTCTCAAACAGGCTCATAGGGCCTGGTTTGATTGGTTCAGTCTCTACCTCCTTCATATTGGTTTCAAATGCAGCAAAGCAGACCCTTTTTTGTTCACGCTTCACAACTAGAGGGGAACTATCTTGCTCCTCTTATATGTGGATTACATTATAGCTACTGGTAATTCATATGAACTAATCACAAATGTCATTTCTGGTCTTCCTAAGGAATTTTCTATGAAATATCTTGGACCATTGCATTTCTTTCTAGGGATTGAAGTGCATTACTTCAAGGGAGGTATGCACCTGAGTCAGGGGAAGTATGCCTCTGAGTTACTCAAGAAAGCTGATATGGCACATGCAAAATCAGTCAATACACCTCTAGCACAGAAACATGATTTCCAACAAGCTTTGTGTAGTTCTTCTTCTGATGTCTCCTCATATAGAAGCATTGTAGGAAGCCTCTGGTACCTCACCCTAACAAGACTTGACATTTCACATGCAGTAAACCTGGTTAGTCAGTTTATACATGCTCTAAACAATAAACACTTTTAGGCTATGAAAAGAATACTAAGGTATGTGAAGGGAACATCACAGTTTGGTGAGATTACTAGCACGATCACCACTCAGGTTGTATGGGTTCTCAAATGCTGATTGAGGAGGATGTACAACAACAAGGAGGTCAACCACAGGTTACTCAATCTATCTAGGTGAAAACTGCATATCCTAGCATCCAAGAAGTAACACATAGTGTCAAGGTCTAGTGTTGAAGCTGAGTACAAGGCACTAGCTTCAACTGCAACTGAGATCACCTAGATAATATAAATTCTGAGAGACATAGGTGTTTACTTGGAGTCAGCTCAAACATTGTTCTGTGACAATATCAGTGCTCTATATATGACTATAAATCCAGTTTTGCATGCTAAAACTAAACATGTTGAAATGGATTATCACTTTGTCAGTGAGAAGGTGACCATAGGACAATTTGTGACACACTTTGTTCAATCCAAAGATAAACTAGCAGACATACACACCAAGGCATTGACAAAGCAGGAGTTTTTCAGATTCATAAACAAGCTAGGAGTATGTATTCCACCTCCTCACTAGCTTGAGAGGAAGTATTGAGATACTTGTTCCAATGGACAGCCTTAACTGGAGTAGTAGTTGGATTAGTTTAGAACTCTTGTATATAGCTTATCCTAGATATACAATACTTAGAATACAAAGTATACTAGGAGACATTTGAGCTAGTATGTTGTAGTTAGAACACAATGTATGTGTATAAGAAGGGTATCCATATGTACTGCTTGATCATCAACAAATAAAAAATTCTTCTTCTTCCCTGAAGGCTGTGTAAATTCTACATGTAGATATATTTATAAAATGCCTATAAGGGCTATCACTATTGAATTGAATAAGGGTGAAAAATTAAACAATGATAACAATGACATTTGACACTTTAAGATTCAATACATCTTTGAGGAACAAGAGGTTTTGAATATCCTAAACCATGTGATGGTTAAGCTGGCGGGTGAATACACCCAACAACATATGAAAGATCTTGAGGCATTTCAAGTTTCAAAGAAAAAAAAAGTATTGCTCGCATATAATATTGCTGAGCAGTATGAATGATGATCTGAATTTGAATCTTATCCAAAGGCTCAAGCCAGGTGGATTGCAATGAAAGATAAGTTTGGTGGCACTTTTGCTATAAAACTTAGGAAATTGACCATCAAGTTTGACACCTACAGGTTGTGACCTAACACATCAATGAGATAACATTTAAGAGAGATGTCAAACTTGATACGAGAGCTAAAACTCAATTTATCATAATTATTCTGATGAACAACAAGCACAAGTTGTTAAAAGATCTCTTCTTGATAGTTGGAAATACATGTAGGTTCAGATGAACCACAGTAAAAGTATCAAGTCTATTAAAGACATTGAAAATCATCTTGTTCTTGAAGATGAGCATCACAATGCTTCTAAAATAATTGAACAAGTTTTTCTAGCTAAATCTTCCGGGACTTTTAATCCTAAGCAAAAGAACACAAATAATAAAGCTTCAAAGAAGAACAAAGAAGAACAAAGAAGAACAAAGAAAAAGGATGGTGTTAAAAGGGATGATATGACCAAAATGGAGTGTTATTCCTATCACAAGATGTATCATTTTGCGCGGGATTGCCTAGAGCAGAATAAGGTAACACCATGCACTGAAACTTCTTATTTTTCTTATGTCTCTAGTACTATATTAATGACAGATGCTAATACATTATGGACTGTAGACTCAGGTGCCACATACCACATAGTTAAAGATAGAGGATCGTATGTTGAATACCACCATCTGTCTTCCAAGAGCAGATGACATTACATAGGAAATAATACATCAATTGAAGTGAAAGGTATCGGAACATGAAAACTAGAATTGTATGGTGGACGAGTCCTTCTCCGATATGATGTCTTATATGTTCCAGACATTCAGTAGAACTTTGTTTCAGTTATTTCTCTTCTTAAATTAAATTTCAGTGTGAATTGCCACAATAATTTTGTTGACATTTTCATGGCACTGAGCATTATGGTTCTGATTATCTATTTGATGGTTTTATTGTGTTGCACACAATTCTTGATTTAATTATATATCTAATAATAATAATTATTTTGCTTTAACAACTCCAATTTTAGATATAATACTTGGCATGCTAGATTTTGACATATAGGTCTTGCAAGAATGAATAGATTGAAAAAATAACTGTTGGGGTGCTTAACTAAAATTGAAATGTCAATCTGCTGTGAACATATTCTAGCAGAATAAACAACTAGAAAATCATTTGGAAAGGGAATCAGAGCTCAGTTTCCATTGCAACTCATCCATTCTTATATATGGGGTTCTATGAGTGTGAGGGAATTAAAGGCGCGAAGTCTCATATTTCATCACATTTATAGATAACTATACTTGTTACGATCGTGTTCATTTTGATCTCCCATAAGTAAAAAAATATTGGAATGCTTTAGACAATTTATAGGTAGAGAATCAATTAAACCTAAGAACAAAAGCATTAAGAACTGACGATAGACGTGACTATCTATTAGATCAATCAAGAATCTATGTGATGAAAAAGTAATTGTAAAACAGTTAACAATTTCGTATACTTTTCAACAAAATAGAGTAGCCGAGAGGAGAGAAGAAATAGAATTTTGCTTGAAATGATTAGGTCTATGATGGCGCAGACTGACTTGCCAATTTCCTTTTGGGGAGACGTATTGATGTCTATGGCTTTTGTATTTAACCATGTGCCCTCTAAGTCTGTTGCTTTCATACCCTATGAATTATGAACAGGTAGAAAACCTTACTTAAATGTATTGCAACCTTAGGGTCTGCAACATAGGTGCATAATTCTTCTAATAAATATGGTAAGTTAGTCAAAGGGACCAGAGATGCATCTTCATTGCTATCTAAAGAAATCAAAGGCTTATACCTTGGTAGGAGAGAATGAAGATGGAAACTTGACAGAGCTTGAGTGTCATGTTTATAGAGATAGAATTTCCTAGTAACGGTGATATTGATAGAATTGTGTCATTTTATATAAGTTGTGGACCAGCAAGAGAATTTTCAAGACCAAAGGAGTGAGGAGCAAGAAATTGTATCCAAGTGGGAGAATTATTCGTTTAGAGGATATCCCACAAGAGACAGAGTTGCTCAGAAGTGCACCAGAAATTGTTCGCCCACGTTGTTTTGAGATGGAAGGGAAATCATTAATAGCTAATCCACAAGATAATGAAAAGCCTAATTCAGTTCACGAGTCTCTTTTAGGCCCTACTAAGGATAAGTAGATGAAAGCAATGGAAGAGAAAATAGAGTCCATGCGGATAAATAACGTTTTGAATTTGGTTGATCTCCTGCCAAGTCGAAAGGTAATTGGGAACAAATTGATTCTCAAAAATTAAAAGAAAGGTGGATGTCTCAATTGAACACTATAAAGCCCATTTGGTGGCTAAGTGGCACACAGAACAAGAGGGTATTGATTATGAAAATACTTTCTTTCTAGTTGTGAGATTCAGCTCTATTAGACTAAATCTAGCTATAGTTGCAAGTATGAACTTAGAGTTGCATCAAATGAATATAAAGACCACATTTCACAATGGAGAACAAGATGAAGAAATTTCTATGGAACAACTATTAGGTTTCATCTAAAATTGTCAAGAGCACAAAGTTTGCAAGCTCAAAAGGTCTATTCATGGAGTTAAAAAATCTTCTAGACAATGGTACTTAAGATTTCATCGAGCTATTACATTTTATGACTTTAATATGATTTATAAAGATGATAACCACTTCTTTTAGTAGAAGCTCCAATATGAAATAATAATCATTATAGTTAGACTTTGAGATGTTTGAATAGTTGCAATTATGTGTATATGAAGTTGGCTGTGACTTTGTAATATTATTTCTTTATGTGGATGATATACTATTAGGTGAAAATAGCCTTGATTTTGTAAAAAAATATAAAGAGCTGGTTCACCTGAATTTTGAGATGAAGGATACGGGCAAAGCAGAGTACATCCTTGGAGTTAAAATTCATAGAAATTATTATAAAAATTTAATAGTTCTATAACAAGAATCATACATCGAAAGAATTCTTGAACGATTCAGGATGAAAGACTCTAAACTAAGAGATACTCCTGTAGCTAAAGGTGAAAGTTTGAGTCTTGAAATATGTCCCACAACTCAAAGTAAAAAAGAAGTCATGGAGAGGGTCTCATATTTGAGTGCAATTGGGAGTTTAATATATGCAATATTGTGTACACATCCTGACATTTATTATGCAGTGGTTCTTGTAAGCCGTTATCAGTCCAATCCAAGAAAAAAGCATTGGAAAGCAGCTAAGAGAATGTTGATATACTTGAGAAGCACTGATGATTATAAATTATATTATCAAGGGAGTCCACAATTTGTTGAAATTGTTCATTTAAAATTTTTTCAAAACGCTTACAGTTGGTGGGTTTCTCTGATGTTAACTTGGATGAAAGAAAGTTCACTTCTGGTTATGTATTATTGCTTAATAATGTACCAGTTCATGGAGTAGCAAGAAACAGCATGCATAGCTTTGTCTCTACACACAAGATTGTAATGGATCTCTTAACAAAGCCAATACCTAGGGATGTGTTTATTGAACATATGAAATCTCTAGGCTTGTGCGGGTTGTACAATGATATATTTCCTTATTTGAACATCTTGAATGTGATGTATGAAATATTTCTTTTTAAATGAATGCACATGCGTTTTTTCATGATTATTTCACACATTACTATTGATTAGCACACATACAATAGTAAAGTATGTCGTACAGGAGTTGATAAGGTTGGGTTTCTCACTTGAGCAATCGCGTTGGCGCTTATGGAAATCGAGATAAGATTAGACATTCGTGTTTCTTAGCACTAAAAAGAAAGCTAATAGAAGTCACACCCTTCAAGTAAGAACACATCATTTACTATCGTCCTAGTAGAGGACTGGGATGAGATTCAAAATTATGGATATAGCCAGATATGAGATCTCCTCTAAAAGTCTAGTAAAGCGGTAGAACTCGGTGTAGAGAAATAAAAATTGATATACACTCTGACCAAATCAGACGCATTTCATACTGCATGTGCTTCATTACCGCAAAAAAAAGGGACCTTGAAAGAATTCATTGAATATGCCCTCTATGACTTTTGACAATATCATGAGGTGATGTGTTTGTATATGCTACTTTAGTATGAATCCAAAGATTATAAAAATACGACCTGAAGAAATAGTGCTAGGGAAGCAATTAATCTTGATCTTACTGATATGTGGGTGAAAGAAAGATCATGTCAAATATATATACACACATTATGCTTGTGTTTGATACCGATCCATTATGAAGCTTATTTTAGTTGGCATCATAAGTATGGACACAAGGCATATTTGAAATTATGAGAATGGCAAAAGGGTCAGAGAATCCTTATGTATATAAACAGGTCTAGAGCATCCGAGGCACTTTATATAACATGATATGATATCAGTGGAGATAAACAAACGCTTTGTAGACTTTTATGTTGGTCCTGAAAAGAATTCCTTGTTTAAAACCTTCCAAAATTAGTGCTTAAGTGGTCAGGCAACATAGTGTGTATGAAAATCTAAAATAATGTTTACTTTCAAAAAGGTTTTATGTGATTCATCACATTATGTATGAGTTGGAGATGTTACATATTGGTACACCCAATATGGAATGACCTATATTATTTTTATTCATGAAGATAAGTTATGACTCCACTAAATAACTCCATATAGTAAAAGATCAAGAGTTATGAAACTCTTTAATGAAATTGGAGTTGTGTCACATTAAGGGAATGTATCTCTTGAATGGAGGAGTTAGAAGATCACAATTTTTTTTACCTATAAAAGAGAGTGTTTCACTCATTTTCTACACACCACAAATTGAGAGAAAAGCATCTTTAGATAAGAGTGTGTTTGTTGTCGATAATTTACAAGACTTCACAAGTGATCTCGTAAGAAATCGTTTGGCAATTGATGGTACGTAGTAACACTCATCAATCCTAGAGAAAAAGGTATATATTATTTCGCAAAAATCTCCGAATTTAATTCCTTCACATGTAACTTAAATTCATTCCGGTTTACTAATCTTATCTTTATAGACATTTACTAGTAAGTATATATATATGTTCTAGATGGATTAATAGTTTAAATTCAGTTTTACGCTGTAGTATATTAGAAGCAAAACTAAATAGCAAAATCATGGTTCATCAGAAACTAATTAATGAATTCCATTTACCAGTGATGACCAAATCAGTAATGCTATTGGTCTGAAGATATGAATGAAGGTGGGTGTTAAGAAATGCACTGGAACGTGTTTTGACCAGCTTGTAATCATGTTCCTCCATAACCAGCCCATCAACTAATTCAGCCCCTAAACTTCCCTTTGAGGCCACCTTTGTTTTGCCCGCACAATAAATATGCCGACGAAATAATTCAACATCTCTCCCTAATGGATCATTCTCCCGTACAACCTACGCAAAATTACAATGTTAAAATATTATTGTATTTGTTGGTCACAATTATTAATCCCTAACAACTTATTCAATTAAACGTATTAACAAGGCAATGCACATTTCTTTTAATGAATTATAAAATCTTAGAGATATGGTCTTTTTGTCATTCCAACCGTAGAACGAAGGGAGAAAGTCAATCATTCATTCTTCGGCTAATTAATTAATTGATTAAAAAAATACATTATAAATCTGAATCCCAAATCTAAAATATCACTCTTGAAAAATAAAATTTCTAAACAGATAATGAAATTTGAAAGAAATCAAAGGAGGCAAGCGCAACTGTTCCACGATTTGCACAATGTCAGCCAAATGAGACGGCTTTTTGGATTTATTCTTTCAAGTCATGTCGCTCCAAACGACCAATAATTTTGTTTTACAAAAAAAAAAAAGGTCGTGTAGCATTCAATGACCCAAACAATTTTAATATTTTTTGTTTGTGTTGCAGCGACAAAGTTTGTAAATTTTTTTCTTTAGGCGTATGGTTGGTATCTTCTCCCCTTTCTCATGAATCACATGCATGGGCCATAAATGATGCTATAAATTTTCATTAAAGTGTTTATTTTTTTATAATTGAACAAAAGCGAGTCTGAATGAGTATACTTAGTTGTCGAACATTTCAAGTCTTTGCTTCAGGGATTGTTCCTGCCCCCGGTGCTAAAACATGGATGTTTTGGATCCATTGAGAAAATGTCATTTAGAATTTTGTCCCATAAAATTCTCTTAGGATCCTTTTTAATTCAAGAATTAATTAACTAAAAAATTTTTAACATAATAATAGAAATACATATCCTACCGAGATGGAATTTGAAACTTGCTATCCTCTTACATCTATCTCATTTGATCGTTATGATGTTGTGCAAGTCAGGGATAGTGATGCTTTGCCCTCTTTGGTTTCTTCTAAATTTCATTATCCGATTTAGAATTTTGTCTTCCAAAAATTATTCTTTAGGCTCCGAACTCTCATAAATCCTCTAAAAATCCATTAAAGAATATGAAAAATTAATATAACTGAGTTAAACTAATTTGGAATTGTAGAATAATTGATGGAGAACTAGAAAGGTTTTGCAATAAAAAATGAAAACAAATTAAGATGGAATAAGATACCCAAACGATGTGAATGCCACAGTTTCTTGCAACCTCAACAGCCTTGATAACATTGGGGACGATAGCTTGACCTCCTTTAACTTGCATAGGGCCACTTATAAAGTCTTTCTAGAAATTAAACATGAGTAAAATATTTAGAAGTTGTCAATGCAAGTTCAAAATAAATTAGTTAATTTACAAGAGAAACACCAAATTATCAATTACCTGCATGTCTATGACAAGAAGAGCAACGTTCTTCCATTTGCCACCATCTTCCGAGGCCATTTAATTTGCTGTTACAAACAATGAATCAAATTCTCAGAGAGAGCAAACTGAGAGAGGATTGCTCTTGGATGTGATTGTAAATATACGCGTTTTAATTGTTAAATTAGAAGAATATATATATTCGTGTCCATCCTTCAACTTGTGATACGTCTTACTTTTGAGAAAGTGACAACTTTAGTGGTCTTACCTCACAACTAATCAATCATTTCTTGTCCCCTCTTAACTCTTTCCTTTCGTCTTTTCAGTCAAGTTGTCCGAGACATGGTATCTTTAGACAAGTGGACTTAGTGCCTCCTCCAAATACATTAACTATTTATCAATTTTAAATTTTATTATATATACATTTTTAGTCGTTTCTCAACAAATAGTCAAAAGTTGTGTCCCAAAGTTACTAGTTCTACCCGTGATCTTTGTTATCTTTAGCGTATTCGGAAATAAAATATTGAAAATTTTAAACAAAACAAAACCATAAACTGAGAAGAGATAGAATTATATTTAAGTTTACTAAATTTACTGTGTTTATTTAAGAAATTTAATTCTCTCTTAGTATTTATAGTATAGGATTATTTTCTTCCTTCCAAGATAGAATGGATAAACCACAACGTATAGCGGTACTTCAAATCTTAGTTTATAATTGTTGAAGGAAGTTAAAAAGAATTAAGCAATGATGTATTTAACTAAATTAGGCTCAAAGAGTAGTAGAGTTAATTATAAGGCTTATTGAAGACTAAGTTAGGAGGTAGTTATGTTCCAAAAGTTAGTTAAAGTTGGTTATAACTAACTTTTGGATATAGAGGATTCATACATGTATAAATAGGTGTGATGTATGAGGAAGAAAACTCACTTGTATTTTTTGATCAATATACAATACAATCTAGTCTTTCATCTCTTATCTTCTTCTTCCATACGTCTTCTATATTTCTTTTTCTTCTTCTCTTCGACATATCAATTCTTCCTCCTTACTGTTTGTAACAAGAACATACTGTTCTTGATCTCAAATAATCACATGGTATCGGAGCAGAATTGATTCTGCGGTTTAGAATTGAAAAGAAAGGATTCTTAGTGTAAGCTTTGTAAAGGTTGAAGAGGAAGCATGGTAGTTTCTGGAAACTCGGTGCAGAAGAAAATTCAGGACCAAATTCCCTCCCTATGGTTGGTGTGGATTACAACCATCCATTGTTCTGAGTGCCTCTGCTTTAAGTGGTATCCAAATCATTTCTTTTCAGTTAACAGGTGCTAAAAACTATTCACTATGGTACAGATCAATAAGGATAGCTTTACTAGGGAGGAACAAACTTGGAATGGTGGATGGGCCTTGTTCTAAAGACAAGTTTGTAGGGCTGGAAAGTCATTGAGGGAGGGTGAATGTAGTGGTCCTATCTTGGATCATGAACTCAGTTGGTAAAGGGCTTCTTGGAGGCATAATGTATGCCTCAAGTGCACAGATTATGTGGGAAGATCTGTATGAAAGATTCAACAAAGTAGTTAGTTCAAGAACCTTTAATATACACAAGGATATTGCAACATTGAGTCAAGGTACAAAGTTTGTCTGTATATTTCTCAAAATTAAAAGGATTATGGGAAGAATTTGAGGCTTTGATTCCTACACCTGCCTGTGATTGTGCAAAGTCTAAGGAGTTTGTGGTTCATTTTGCAAAAGCTAAAGTTGTTTTAGTTCTTAATGGGTCTAAATGACTCCTATTTGCAAGCAAGAAGTCAAATTCTATTAGTGAATCCAATGTCTTCTGTCAATCAAGCATATTCTATGATAACGAGTGATGAAAGTTAGAAATTTGTGGTGGCTACTGCAGGGATCTTTGTTCTGTCAAATATGGGAACTTTGTTCATTTGAAATTGACCCTTATAAGAACTTATATGAAAATTCAATCAGTAAGAAAGCTCTCAACTCAACTTTGTACTAGAGGTTACTTATGATCTTAATTTGCATCCATTGCACTTGTCATACTTGGGAATTGATATTATGAATGGCAAATGGAGCTAGATCTACCAGATAATCAAGTTGCACCAGAATGTCTACGCTCCCATATTAAAGAAGAGTTAAGACACCTCTTAATGCTTTGTCTCCATAAATTCTTCTAGGCTCTGGTTTATCCATATATTTAGAACGACTCTAAACCTAGCCAGAAATTTTCAATACACTGGCGAACCAACGACCCAATCCAACGGGTCGTTGTACCACACAACGGGTTGTTGGTCTGTTAGTTAGTTTCCCCTATTCTTCCATTGAAGTTCTCTTAATCTATTTCAATGACCCATTCAACCTATCTACGGTCCGTACAATCCCTTCGTAGGTTCTAGGCGAATTTCTTACAATTCTTTGGACATGAAATAACGAGCACCTCCAACGATCCGTTGGACCTTACAACGAACCGTACTGAGGTTCCTTGTTTGGTTTTGGTATTGTTTCCCTTCTGTTTTCTACTGTAAACCTCGGGTCTGATCTAAGGAACTTTTGGGGTGTTACATTTTATGAATGTGAAATTATATATTTAGGAAAATAGCGTAATCTTTGAGACTAACTTGAGAATTATTTCCTTTTTTGACTCTAACTGGGAAGCTTATCCAGATTTCAGAAAGTAGATCGGTTTTAGGTTACATTATCTTGATAAGGGGTAGTCTTGTGAGCTAGAAGTTCAAGAAGCAAGAGACTATATCTTTATCCTCTGTTGAGGAAAAGTACAAGTCCTTAAGGAAGGTTGTGGGTGAGTTAGTGTGACTGAGTAGACTTTTTGAGGAGCTAGCTATCCCATCACCAAAACCATTTATAGTATTCTGTGACAGCCAGTCTGTCCTTCACATTTTCAGGAATCCTGTGTTTCTTGAAAGAATTAAATACATTGAAGTCGACTTCCATTTTGCAAGAAATCAACTTCAGGATGACTTGATTTCTTTGCATCATGTGGCCTCCTCCAATTAGTTAGCAGATGTCCTCACCAAGGCTCTAATAGGGATCATACACTCAATTGTTCTTGATAAGTTAGATGTGAGAATCTTACCTCCAACTTGAGGGGGCAAAGACAAATCTAAAATTTTTAGAATATGGGTATACCACTAAAAGAAGAAGAAAATAAGTGTATTAAGTGGGAACTGATTTCAAGTACTCAAGGTAAATAACTCAATCTTCAATTAAAATGCACCATTTAATCTTGTTATAACATAGGTGCTAGCATATAATAT